>CAHIKZ030000782.1:37500-40000 GCA_903632075.3 Acanthosepion pharaonis | reverse complement strand
ACTAATATTTTAAATTTAATCATGAAATTAAATTTAAAATCTATAGCTGCGATTCATTATCAAGCGATTTTTTTATTTTAGGTATTTTTGGTATTTTTTTTTCTTTTTCGGTCGTCTCAAGGAAATCGATTACGTGACTCCCTTTCTCAGCCATTACACTGGACAGTTGTGAAACACCAATTCAGCCGCGCCTACTTTGACTTCCTCTTTGTCCGTCTGTCAATCCGTACGTCCAACTCTATTACACGCAGTCCGCCTAATGACTATTTATTTTGCAAAAAATACAAAATTGTGGCACAAGGCTGAAGGGGAAGTGAGGGAAAGGCTGTTCTTTCTCTAGGTATCCTATTTCTAGTTAACCATAATCATGACCCATTCATTCATTACAATTACACATTCACCACAAAAACTCATCCATCACCTCACAATCCTACACACACCAGAATGCAACATATTCACAAGGGTCCTACAAAAGCACCCCATGGTGTAAAAATTTCTAATGTTCATATATATATATATATATATATATATATATATTCCATATTCCATGAAATACGAAATGATGGGGGAGGGGAGACGAATCCCGACAAGAAACTTAAAATGCCAAACAAAGATAAAACAAAATCAAAAACAAAGAGTGTATTCTATCGATAGATAGAATCAAGAAGGACATTCACTAATGGAATGGTGAGGGAAAAATAAATGACGAAATTGGGAAATCAAAGGCTGACTCAGCCCTGATGAAAAAAGGGGACAAAAACAACCTGGGGAGGTTGGGAATCTCGACATGGATCATAACAGAAGAGAAAGCCGGAAACAGGCGGGAACAACACTTATTCACTAGGAACACCAAATAGTGTCGAAATTAATTAGAGCGGGGGTCAACAGGAAACCAACCCGTTGTGCTAAGGGAACTTAAAAAAGAAAATCAAGTCTAGCCCCGTACGCACGAACCAGGCTCGCCTCAGTCACCCACCTTAGTGAAAGGTGGGTGACTGAGGCGAGCCTGGTTCGTGCGTACGGGGCTAGACTTGAATTTGATCTGTCGAAATTGAAGGCTTTCGATCAGATCTGATTTTCACCTTAAGCTGATACTTAAAGAAAACAACCAGATTCTGATAGGAATAGCGTTCATTTCGCAAGATTCCCTCCTTTCGCGACATCCACACGACCATTCTTGCCACGGGTAACAACGCAAAAAGACACCACCCGTTTTACCCCAGAGAACGGGGGGCGACACATTGATACACGCGTACGCGAGATCGATGGACACGAGCTGATTGGGAGCGATACAAGCCGTCAACTCGCCGACATAATTCTAGAAAGGGCGCACCTGAGGACAATGGTAGAAGGCGTGCGACACTGTTTCCGCTAAACCAAGGTCACACCGATGACAATCTGGCAAATCTGCCTGGACCCATCTGAGGAGTACGTCATTGAGGGGTAGCACGTTCCGAATAAATCCCCAGGTAAGCGAAAACTCAGGATTACTGAGATAATCCACCATTAGCTCCCAAGACCAAAAGAAGCGCAACTCTGATGCCGACGAGCCGATCCGGCCACACAGAGGATCCTTCGCGACCTCCTCCACTAATTCATGATGCAATAGTCTCCGACACCAAGAAAGGTCACTGAACCGAGGAATGACCCTCAAGGCCGCCCGACACTCAATGAAGAAACTCGACAACCTTCCACGACCGTGACGGCGCTTACCCCAAGATATGAGGAGTGATAGTAAGGCTAAGGAAGGCGTCCCTAACACTCGGCCCCAAAATCCAGTCCTCCGTTAAAACAAGGCAACCTTGAGACATGACGATGACTCGCCAGTTGTGGCAATCCCAGCCCTCATGACATGTACGCTGGTAACAGGCATCTTTACGGACCCAATGTTTACGACCACCCCACAAGAGGGTGATCAACAAACGCTCGATCGCCCCCATACGTTTCCTGAGGAAGTAACCAAGCGGTAAAGGATGAGGGGGCAAGAGATAAGTGGTACACGCCTCAGCCCTACAGGACAACCCCTTTCAAAGACAAGTCCGAACCGACGTTCCAACCTGTACCACAGCACTTGGGAAGCGATACAGGAGGCTAATCCAACTGCAGAAGGCTTCGAATTCGGCGGCCTACAGGACAGCAGCCAGGTACTGATCGTCAACCTAGTCAAATGCCTTGGACTGATCCAAATAGATCAGCGCGGCTCGCTTGTCGTCTTTTACACCCTCTATGATGAGGTATAACGGGGGCTCTCCCGACGCAAATCAGGAGATCCCATCGCTACCATTCTAATGTCAGGGAAGGCCTCCTTAGCTTCCCAAAGGTGATCCCATATAGTTAAACCCTCCTTACGTCTCTAATCACTGTTAGGACACCTGATGATTTTGGGACATTTATCGGGTGTTCAATTGACACCCGACCGACCGAAGTCATTTTAAGGAAAAGCTTTTTGTTGCCAGGAAAGTTTATTCTATTATCTGAAAAGTTTATTCTATTATTCCGA
>CAHIKZ030000782.1:12500-32500 GCA_903632075.3 Acanthosepion pharaonis | reverse complement strand
ACATTGAATTTTGATAAAAGATTTGTCTCTAAACGATTATATATTTCAATTGACACAAGAACTGAAACCTGCTGACCATTTGGAGCTCCGTACATTCGTGAATTTAGTCCACGAGCAAAGAAAAGCCGAAGAAGATTTTTCGCAAAAATTCCTCTTTAATGGTAAAGCCTATGTTAATCTTGGTGGGTTCGTTAATAAGCAGAATTGTCACATTTGGGCTGATGAGTATTCAAGGAAGATTGTTGAACATCCGCTGCATCTACAAAAGGTCATTGTTTGGTGTGCATTTTTTGCTAGCGGAATCATTGGGCCGTATATTTCTAAATATGAACGTCCATTTTCGTAATAGACTTCGATAACATTAACACGCTTTTTGATTGTTAATCTTCCAAATTTGAAATTGCCAAAGACTTAAGTTGTTAAATAGGAAAGAAAAAGTAAAAATCACTAGACGCTTAAACTTAATTCACATTTAAAATCATTTAAAGTTATTGGAACACGATATACAATCAGAATTTTTATATCCTACTTACTCCAATAAGACGTTTACAAAACCCAGGTTGTACAGATAATATAAAGGATATAATAAGATTTTTATAGGCTCGTGTTCTTTCTTACCTATTATTTTTCGTTTAATTGTTATCATGGCTTATTTAACCAAAATAATACCTCATAAATATAGCCTAGGCTGTACCATTTAGTAACAATTTTACTCATTTTACTAATTACTCATTTTTTCTTGAGCTGCCCTCCTCAAATTGGGGTACGTCTTATACGCAAGTGCGTCTTATAGGGTACTCATATATTCTACACTAGCAGTAGAGCCCGGCGTTGCCTGGGGATATAACAGTAAGAGATAGATCAAGTATCGACCATCATAAAGACTGAAAAATAAAATTGACAAAGATTATTGTTTAAGGTTGACGGACACGTCTTTAATTAGTCTTTTTTTTTTTTTTTTTTTTACGAATTGGTCAAACCCAAACTCAAACAAAAACATTGTTTTCAATCGTTATGAGTCTACCGATTGAATAGAATTTTATTATAAACAATTGTCTTGTAAATGTAATTTTTAAAGCATTCTGAATGTAAAAATAAAGAAAAAAAAGTGTGCAAGACAATAAGAAACACTACCTGCCAAAAAAAAGTGAAGTTTTGTTGAAATTGGTTGAAAAACGTAGGAAATCCAATCCCATATATAAACGAACACACACACACACACACACACAACCTGGGTTTTATAATAAGTATAACTCGATATGAGTTCTCCCCCTTTCATTCTCGTGATGCCTCTTAATCGTGTTTTCAAATTGATTTCGTGCAAAAACAATTGTATTTTTCCAATTTTTGGTGCTGTTAGAACCACCGCAAGGTAATTTTATGTAGTCCTGTGAAGTTTTGTTGAAATCGGTTGAAAAATGTAGGAAATCCGATCCAATATATAAACGTACAGACACACACACAAACAAACAACCTGGGTTTTATAATAAGTATGATATTTATTCGTGTATACATTATTACAAAATAATGCTTAGCGATAATTTCTTTATGCATGTAAACAATCGTAACTATGAGACAGATGAAGAAAATATAAATCTGTGTTTAGATCCATTCGCACACGTGTAGAGGCATTTTCCGTTCATCCTATATTAACGCAAGTCATTTGGTTGGACTCTAAAAAAGACACACAAAAATATTTTGTATAAAAAAATGTCTATAGAGAGAGAGCAAGGAAAAATTGTTTTGTATTTAGATATTAAAAATCAATATAGCACTTCTCATATATAGCAATACATCTATCTGCCTTTCGTTGGTCAAGTCATCATTTTCGAATTATTTTCTGACCTTCGATTTTTCCTCATTCATTCTATGTCAACGCGCGCGCACACACACACACACACACACACACACACACACACACACACACACATATATATATATATATATATATATATATATATATATATATATATATATATATATAGTTTGTCTGAAGATCGCTAAAGCGTGAAACCCAGGGTCACAAACTCACATCTATCCAACCAAATATGTTAGCTCTATCTCTGATATTGAGCGTTTTCTAATAAAGTACCGCGCATATAATATATAAATAATTATACATATATATATATATTTATTTATATTTATATACACTTTTATATATATATATATATATATATATATATATATATATATATATATATATATATATATAAAAATCAAGACTTATGCCGCAACAGACAGTTTCATTATTTTTCTGAATTCACAGAAATATTCAAATACTTTCCTTCCGCCAGAATGTGTGTATAAAAGAGTCAGTAGAGTCATAAGCGAAAATCAATTCAATCTTTCTTTTCTACACTATATATATATATATATATATTGCTCTGTATATTTTTTTAACATTTCACATTATTGCAAAATATATCGATATATCTACATCTATCAATATACCGGGTGTCAGTGTAAAATTGTCCAAATCGTGTAAAAGCAAAATTTTAATTGTTTTATAATAAGCTTTGAACCGTTATCTCTTAGAAGTGATTAAAGATATCTTACTGGAATTCTGCGAGGTTTTTATAAAAAAAATGGCTCTCTATTTGACAAATAAGAATATATTTCGCTCTAAGTTGAAATGTTGATCCCTCTTCCTGATGTGACCCCCTGATCATGTTTTCATTTCTACTGTTTCCTCTTTTTTTGAGTCCTGGGTATGATGATAAACTACATCCGGGTCCTGAGTAAAACGACAAACTACGTCCAACAGCATCCCCAAGCCCAGATTTCATCCTAGGTATGACGATAAACTACATCCACGTCCTGGCTATGGCAATAAACTACATCCGCCTCCAGGGTATGACGATAAACTACATCCGCGTCTTGGGTAAGACGATAAACTACATCCGCGTCCTGGGTAAGACGATAAACTCCGTCCAACAGCATCCCCAAGCCCAGATTTCATCCTGGGTATGACGATAAACTACATCTGCGTCCTGGCTATGGCAATAAACTACATCCGCGTCCTGGCTATGACGATAAACTACATCCGCGTCCTGGGTATGACGATAAACTACGTGCAACAGCAAGGCGTATGATAATACGTTTTTGAAAAAATAATGTTACTAGCTGTACGTTTTTGAAAAAAATATTACCAGCTATACTTTTTTTTTGAAAGAATAGTGTTGTCGGCTGTACGTTTTTGAAAAATAATATAACCAGCTATACATTTTTGAGGAAAAAAATATTAACAGAAATAGATTTTTGACAAAACAAAAATATTACCAAAAAAAAAAAAATGTTGTCGGCATTCAATGACCCATTGAGGCTGATATACCGTAAAAAAAAACCAAACCAAACTTTTTTTTAAGGTTCGCTGTTCTCTTGATGGTTTTTCAATGGACTTTGAATTTGGAAGCCAGAATATGAATGATGACACCATTGCTGAAGATCTGAATTATCTTTTACCTCTCACCATTGCTCAGTTAGAAAGACAGTTGGTCTGACAGAAAACGATTTTAACTTTAACGAAAAGGATTTTTCACTGATTCTTACTGGTATCAAGATGGCTAAACGTCTTATCTGAAAACCTAGAAAAAAAATCAGTTTAGTGTTTTTTTAGATGTTAAACAGTTTGTGGGGTGGACAATTAAGCTGTTACACTCTTTGGAAAATTTTGTTGTTAAATTCTGCATATATATATATATTAAAAAAATATTGGCAACTGGAAAAGGTCCATGAAAGTATATTTCGAAATATATCCGATTATGCATTTCACCGTCTAGACTTCATCAAATCAAAAGCGAAAAAGTGGGTTTTGTGTGAGTTTATGTCTCAGCTCTCCAAGTTTGTTTCACCACTGCTGTTCCCTGGAAGAAACCTTTGGGACTAGGCACGGGATCTGGGCCACAGAAGTGGGTGGGGAACAAACACAGAGAGTTGAGTTAAGGGAAATAAATGAGATATCCGGAAGAGGCATGGCATGTGGAACTAGAACAGTTTACTCGCGGTGGACGAAATAAAGGGTCCCGTTGGAAATTCCAATCACATGAAGAAGGTAGAAGCGTGCAACCGCCGAAAACTTATGAATATGGCCCTGAAGATGAGGATAACAGTCGGAATAATGCAAATAACACACACAAAAACACACACACACACACACACACACACACACATATATATATATATATATATATATATATATATATATATATATTGGATCTTATGAATTGGATCTTAATTACGATTCCAATGTAATAAATTATAACCATGGAATATTAGTGTTTAAGTCTTTATATATATATATATATATATATATATATATGGAATCGTGATTAAGATCCAATTCATCAGACCTACAAGACATACAAATTCAAACAGAAATCAGAAAAAATAACTCCGGGATTAAAAAAAAAAAAATTAGTGAGAATGTATGTATGAGAGTGGGGGACGAATGTGAGAGGTAAATGAAAGCTATAGAGAGGGGGTAACAGACGAGAGAAGAACAGGAAGGCGTAAAAGTGAAGGTGAGGATTAAAATTTAACAGAGAGAAGTTTTAAAGAGACGAGCTAAATGACAGTTTAAATGAGTGTGTGATATATATATATATATATATATATATATATATATATATATATATATATATATATATATATATATATATATATAGAAAGGATCAAGGATAAATGTTATTGCTGAGGTTGAATTATTTCATTTTTTAAAAGATTTATAATGTAATTATTATTTTTGTCATGTTTGCTTGGGATTAATTTAAATATCTTAATTCTCTTCGTTTTCGTCGGTATGTCTTGTATGGAAAATGTGTTTTGATGTTTTCGCCGAGCATTTTCGGCTTAGGCATCGATTATAAAGTAATAGAAGCTTGACTCTAACCACAAAATATTTATTAGTTTGGGTAAACACAACTAATATAATCTAATCTGAACACTGACATAGTTGCTATCCTTTTACTCGTGTTATGAAGGTAGATAAAAAAATGTTGTTTGTAAACATATAAATACAGCAGACTCTAGATTCCAAATCTCATTCTCAACATAGTCTCCTTTCTTCTTATAAATTGTACAAGGGTCGATCAAAAAATAATGCTTGTTTTTCATTAACTGCAACCGATTTAATAATAGAAGCACCCACGGCGGAGCAAAACGAACTCAGCAGTCTCTAGTTTCCAAATTTCATTATCATCATAGTCTCCTTTCTTCTTATAAGTGGTACAAGTGTCATACAAGCACTAATGTCTGATTTTCATTAATTACAACCGTTTTAATCATAGAAGCACCCAAAGCAGACCAAAATGAACGCAGCCGTGTCTAGGTACCGAATCTCATTTTCAACATAGTCTCCTTTCTTTTCATAAGTGGTACAAGTGTCGATCAAAAAGTAATGCCAGTTTTTCATTAATTACAACCGATTTAATCGTAGAATTACCCAAAGCAGAACAAAACGAACATAGCAGTCTGTAGATGCCAAATCTCATTTTCAACATAGTCTCCTTTCTTCTTATAAGTGGTACCAGGGTCAAGCACTAAAACAGTTTTGGGAGTGTTTGCCAGCGAAAGAAATGAACTCTAATAATCTAATACATTCACTTACATGCTAATACTCTTGGAAAAGTTATGAAACCTTTTAATTCTTCCCACAGCTCTGGGTAAATCGCAGGACACGTTGGGTTTGATAGCCTTGGATTGCAATTCGTCTACCAGAAAAAGTAATGGCAAACTACTGCGGGAAAAAAACAACAAAATAAAACTACCTCGTCAGTCATATATCGAAAGATACATGATCGCCTATGCGTGTATCACCCATGAGACACCACTGACTGACTGAATGTTTTTGACTTAAAAATAAGATTATCGGTTTAAAGTAAATATCAAATAAAATTAAATGCATTTGATTTAAAAAAGGAACCATTCAAGAAGTCATAAAAGTAAAAATTGACGGCATTTTTTGTGACACATTTTATATATAAGTTTTTGAGGACACACTTTATATATAAGCTTACAGAATGACTGATAAGATATCTTTTAGCTCCTCAAACCTCCCAAAATCTGAGTCGACCTGGGTATGACGATAGACTACATCCGGCAGCTAGGCCTCTCATCCGAACTTTTTAAGGAGCGTGGAACCAGTTCTTTATTACTGTTGTTCTCGGGTGGCACCTGTTGAGATCCCAGCTATGGTCAAATAATTAATCCCCAAACTGAGGTTAAACACTATGAAAGTATATGAATAATTTTTTGTACACCATTAATACATTTTTTAAAAATTACCCACAATGCATTTGACGCTCGACAAAAAAAACCCCTCTTTACCAAAATACGTCAATGAAACCTGATCTACAAACTGAATTCTTACGAAGAATACCTATTCTATTCATGCAAAACTACCCTAAAAATATTGTCGTCATTAAATAACTCATTGATGTGTTGATATGCTTTAAAACAAAATAAACTGAACTAAACTAGAATCTCAACCAAACCTATTTACAAAAAATACATCAATGAAACCTGATCTACAAACTGAATTCTTACGAAGAATACATATTCTACTCAAACGAACCTATTCTAAAAATCTTGTCGGCTTTAAATAACCCATTGATGTGTTGATATGCCTTAAAACAAAATAAATCAAACCAAACAAAATTCTGAGTAAATTGACAAATATATATTCCAAAGCATCTTGTTTGAATTGGGAATTTTTCGTGTCATCAAATGGATTGAAAGAGTGAGAGAGATAGAGAGAGAGATAAAGAGAGAGGGACGGAGACAGAGAGAGATAGAGAGGGGCGGAGAGAGAGAGAACAAGTGAAAACAAAATATAAAACCCAAAATTAAACTCAACAAAAAAAAATCTAGAAGTGATCACTTGTTGATCCAATGAATAGGAACACCTGCTCGAAGATTAGAAGCGCTTAACGTGCAGATTGATCGAAAGACTTTGATTGTATTCATTTATCCGTTTAAGGCTTCCGTTAAACGAGTCTGCACTCCAGGAATGGTTTTCTGTTCCACACACCTACGGCAAAAGCTTGTCTCTCCATCGAAATTAACCACATCTCATCAATATAGAAGATGTACAAGTCGAGATGTAGTGATAATGAAAAGACCGTTATATAGAAATTGTTCAGCTTTTTCTATTTTACTTAGAAAAGAATCCTCAGTGTGGATACAGGAATCAACAGTGCATGGAGAGTGACCATTTAACGCCTCAAATGAACTTCAGTCTAAGTGACAATCACCATACATTATTGATTCTAATACGCGTGGCCGAGTGGATTGAACGTTCGCTTTCTGACAATGAGACCAGGGTTCGGATCTCACCA
Organism: Acanthosepion pharaonis; assembly: GCA_903632075.3. Classification (NCBI taxonomy): domain Eukaryota; kingdom Metazoa; phylum Mollusca; class Cephalopoda; order Sepiida; family Sepiidae; genus Acanthosepion; species Acanthosepion pharaonis. The sequence continues at coordinate 25,163 of CAHIKZ030000782.1, read as the reverse complement.
TGGTCGATTTGTCAGGAAGGAGACTTCAGGGTGTTATCAAAATGGATCCCAGCGTGAGGAACCTTTGAAAAGTACCTGAAAACCAAACCACGCGTTGACCAAAGCCTTGTGAGTGAAATTGCGTAGACGGAACTCTTGAGGGCCGTCGATAGCTGTGCTAGCACAAAGTCATAAGTCATCGTGCCCGAGGGCTTGAGCGTGGACTTGTTCAAAGTTGATCACGCTAGATAACACGCTCATTCCCAGAAACTGGAACTAAGGACTGTTCAGTATAGTTGCAGTATAAAACACAGGTGGGCTTTGTAGGTGTTGAGCAAACAAAAATGGGCCCGAGCGAGCGTCTGCAATAGGGATTCGCTAGCCGCCCTAGTAGACGGGTATCCTCGAATACAAGTGACAAGCTATTATATATATATATATATATATATATATATATATATATAAGAAAAATATACGGAAAAAACAAACAAAAATCCTTATATACAATTATGCTGTTTTAATGTTAATATAATGTCAACGTCGGACGTTTCGGTCTAATAAACCATCTTCAGGACATATTAATATTCATTCAGGACAGCATAATTGCATATAAGATTTCTGTTTGTTTTTCCGTATATTTTTCTTCATACTGTCCATCTATATCCATATATTTGCTTTCATATATATATATATATATATATATATATATATATATATATATTAATGCCGCAACCACTTAGCTAACAGAACTTAATGAACTTGCTATCAATTCCTTGAATAATAAGAATCTTATATTCCAGTTGTCAGATGGAAGACACATGTCACTTACTTTCGACAATTTCAAATTGTCATCATCAGGGCGCAATTTTCCCATACGTACCATAATTTAAAATCTTTTGTCTTAGAGTTTGCCGGTGAATAAAAAAGGGTTTACAAATAACTTTAAAATAAATACATAAAAGGGCTTAAGTGATTAATGGACAGGGTGTTGGGAGATCTTAGAGGAGGGGAAAGTTTAGAAATTATAATTAATATATTGTAAAGAGTTTTATAGAGGGGGTAATATAGAAATTAGAATGAGTTATACATTCGACATTTGAAGAGTTAGAAGGGAATGAATATCATAGAAATATAGTAGCTAGTTAAGTGAAACCTTATTATGGAAATTTGAATTTTTAAACAATTTGTTTTATTCCTGTTTTAATTTTAAAGTAATATCTAATTCTTTATGTAACCCTGAATATCATAAGGTTAATATTCGATTTTAATTTTTATAAAACTACTTCCCTTTAAGACAAAAACCTTCCACCCTCCTCTGTCCCTTTTCTCGAGCCTTTCGTCTGACTGAAACATTGAAATGGAAAAATTCTGTATTAGTGTTTCGTCTGTTTTTTTTTTAATTTTTTATTTATTTATTTATTTATTGTTTTCACAGTTAAATTTGTATTTCTGACACGAACTCAGTCCACACCAAGGTTAATAAAACAAACAACCGATATCTTCATATTGTCGAAATAGTCTATTCCCCATATGAGGTGATTTGGGATTTTTATTTATATATATATATATATATATATATATATATATATATATATATATATATATATATGTGTGTGTGTGTGTGTGTGTGTGTGTGTGTGAAAAGTGTATATAAATATAAATAAATATAAGTATGTATACTTATTTATATATTATATGCGCGGTACTTATTAGAAAGCGCTCGATATCAGAGATAGAGCTAACATATTTGGTTGGACTATCACATCATATCATATAGACCCGTTATTAAATTGAACTACCCTCTCACCCAGCACACTGAATATTAAACTAAACATCACCATATAAATTAACCAATAAGGAATACAAATTTCTACCTGTTACATATACACAGTCACCAAAAACAAACAAATAACCAGCTTTAAATATAACATATAAAACCCCATTTTTTTTTCAAAAATTTAAAAATAAATATAAATAATAATAATTTTTACCTATCATAATTTTACAAAACCCCACCACACGTATATACATACATGCGAGGAAATATTTTTCAGCAGGAAAATACATAATATGACATGTATACATTCACGAGACATTAACGAGACATTTCCGCCACACTTCCAATGTTTTAAATTTCAACATTTCAACATACAAATGCGTATGTATAGATATAACACCACCCGTATACATACATGTGTCATATCCGAAACTGCCCACATATGTTTATATATGTATGAGTCCCGACGGACGACCAAGTGTGTATATTGTCTGCATACATCGATGTTTGCGTTAGTACGATGAATGACAAAACGACGAAATTTCCCCACCACTTCCACCACCAATCTTCCAAATTTTTTTAAAACATCCAATACATCTATCCAACCAAATAATCTACATATATATATAATTTTTAAAACATTAATCAAATTAAAAAATAATAATGTTTTATTTTATGTCTGACGATCGTCTAAATCAGAAATAACTGTTTGTTACAAATAAATTAAAATTACTGTTTGTTAAAGTAGCGTCCTTCAACGCGGACGTCGTGATATGGAACAAACTCAACTTCATTTATCCTATATCTAAAAAAAATTGCAAATATATATATATATATATATATAAATGTATATATAATGTGGAAGTAAAATCGGAATCTATTAATAAACATTTGAGTTTTCTAATGTGTGTCCTGATTGATTGTAGTGTTTAGATGGTGGAATAAGGGTTGTTTTGACGTATTGTTTGTTTATGGTTATTGAAAAGAAATCTAAAAAATTATTTCCAGACTCACCAATATATCCACTACAGAACAAACAGACAGACAGACAGGTTAGGTGGCTGTATCCTGATATATATATATATATATATATATATATATATATATAGAGAGAGACAGACAGACAGACAGACAGACGACGAGACGCGTTTTTGAGGCATCAGCGATATAATTTTTTTTTTTCAGGCTTATAATTGTGTGTTTACGGCTTTATATTAATCTTGGTCAGATGGGTGATTTTCTCCACTACAGTCAGAATATATATATATATATATATATATATATATGTGTGTGTGTGTGTGTGTGTGTGTGTGTGTGTGTTTATGTCGTTACATTTGAATACTTGATGTAAAAATAATCCTACATACTATAAGGGATTCTAATACATTTAACTGTTCTTAAAAAAAATATAGTATAATAAAATTAGAAATGAGAATATTTCAAATCGTAGTTAAATAAAAAATATTTTAATCTGAACACCCACGAAAATCTTTAAATTTACAAACAGAAAAAAATGCCGTAAGCATTTTTTTATGTTAACAATAAATTTAAAAAAAAATCCAGACGACATGCATTCAACGGATGTCAGTTTTCATTGAAAAATACATCCCTACCCCTTACCAAAATGTAGCAAATAACCGATACAATGATACAGACATAAGGAAAACCCAGACCCCCTTGTCCAGTTGAAGTAGATTTATCTGTAACCATGGAAACGTGATTTTAGCTGTGTCTTTAAAAACCAGTAATTTTAAAAGTTACTCCAAAATTCGCTTGAGGATGAAATGGAACTAATGTCTTTAATTTAATTGCAAAATTAAATTCGTTTTTAACTTCCATTTTTGAAACATAAATTAGAACTGTGTAGCGGAAAAAAACATATTTTAAATCAATTAATTTATAATATTAATGCTCTTTAAATTTACATCGAGCACTATTTTGTAAAAATAAAAATACCTATAAGAACACCGGATTATATATCTTACTGTTCTTCTTTATATATATATATATATATATATATATATATATATATATATTATATATATTAAATAATCTGCAAAGCCGAAAAAATCAATCAAATGGAGTAATGGATAGAGGCTCAGATTGAGGAATCCAAAAGCCGAGTTCGACTCCATTACATTCACTTACGTATTAATACCCTTAGGGAAGGTATGAATCTTCTTCTCCACCCCAGCTATGAGTAAATATCAGAACAGACAACCTACCGAGAGAAAAAAAATCAGTCATCATGTATTGAGAGATACATGATCGCCTAATCGTGTATGACGTATGGCATATAACTGAATCAATCCTCAGTACGATTTATAGTGTTGAGTGTCTAACTGATTCGAAAAATTTCTTGTAATCAATGAAAGCCATACACAGTGTTAAACCAAACCTCCATGTCTTTTCCATAAATGCCCACTATCCTTCTGACCACTCATGCATTTCGACACCGAAAAACTGTTTTTCCGTGGCCGTCTGTGATCCCTGCAGCATGACACGTAGAAATATCTTGTTTGGAGTGAGGATGTGATGTTCCTTACATTATGTAGTCCCCAAGAGTATTTTAAAAAATTGACGTCGAAACTGATACATGATACATATATACCACACATACATACATACATACATACATACATATATATATATATATATATATATATATATATATTGGCTAATCTGAAATATCATATATATATATATACAAACAAAAAATACTTTCATAAAAAACATTATTATTTTTTTAATTTGCAACTTTTTCTATATATACATATTAAGAAAGTATACGTGGCTTCTCATTATATATATATATATATATATATATATATATATATATATATATATATATATATATATATATATATATATATATATATATATATATATATATATAGTCATACATATATATACATACATACATATATATATATATACATATACACATACATATATATACATATATGCACATATAATAATAATGGACTCTCCCGTCGGTTTCGACGTATGAGGATCTGCCAGCTTATTGATTCAGTTATGAAAGTTTATGCGCTAATCTTAAGTGGCATTTATATATATATATATATATATATATATATATATATATATATATATATATATATATATATATTTATACATATATATTATGAAATGGACAGAGTCCGACAATTATTTTAAGTCATTTTTATGTTTAGACATTTTTTTATGCATACAAATATTTAGCTTGACGTGCATTTAGCCGATTTGGCCACAGAGGAGCGTTCGGTTAGCAAAGTCGAATTTACTTTATTTTTACTTCAATCTTCTATGAATCTCTCACATACATTTGTTTACATTTGATACGCCATGAGCAGATATGAATGTACGTGAGACAATTATAGAAGATTGAATTTCAAATACAGTAATTTCGAGCTTGCTAACCGAAATCTCCTCCGTGGCTAAATCGGTTAAATGCACGTCAAGCTAAATGCCGGTTCCGCATAGGATACATGTTCGAATACTGTCGGAGGAAGAATATTTTCTGTGAAAATTTCTCGGACTTTCAGCCCGATATATATATATATATCCCTTTCGTGAAATACATCTCTACGATCCTTTGGCACACATCATCAGTGATGTTTTTAGTCGAGAATCTTTAAGAGTTCCGGAATTTACAGTTTCATACGCCTACTACACGGCAATCTAATAGATATTGATCGCATATCTATTTAAATGATTTCAGGATAGAAAGTTACACACCCACAACAACGAAAGAAATATATATATATATATATATATATATATATATATATATATATATATCTTGCCTCCTATCGTAACTGTTCGGGTTTCAATTCTCGGTAGTGGATGCGCACTCCTGATGAGTCTCAAATATAGGATGTGGGGTAACTTTTCAGAAGAAATGTACTTGTAAAATACTTGTTAACAACACAAATATAATAGCATCATCTACATGCAAAAAAGGCTAAAATTAATGTAGGCCTTATTAATAACCCCCCAAAAAAACCAACACTTAATAATATCAAATATGAACGTGGACACAATATCTTGACCGTGTTTTGAAAAAAAAAAAAAAATTATATAAATACAAACATCCAACAAACTATTTCTTGTTAACAGTTAATATATTTCAACCTTGAAAATGGCTAAATGTATAGCCGAAAGCGCTGGGAAAAAAAGAAAATTCGGACAGTTTTTATATAACTTATCATCTGAAAAGAAAAAATATATATATTAGAACACATGAGAGATTATAAAAAAAAAAAAAACTAAATCAAAGCACATTTTCAATGAAATGGGAATGAAAAAAGGATTATTGCTTAAATACGCAAATTACACACACACACACACACATATATATATATATATATATATATATATATATGTGTGTGTGTGTGTGTGTGTGTGTGTGTGTGTGTGTGTAAATAAACCGAAAGAACAGTAATATATATAATCCGGTGTTCTCATAGATATTTTTATTTTTACAAAATAGTGCTCAATGTAAATTTACAGAGCATTAATTTTATAAATTAATTGATTTAAAATATGGTTACTCCAAAATTCGCTTGAGGTTGAAATGGAACTAATGTCTTTAATTTAATTACAAAATTAAATTAGGGGCTTTTAGCTTCCATTTTTGAAACATGGTTAGAACTGTGTAAAAAAAAACATATTTTAAATCAATTAATTTATAATATATATATATATATATATATATATATATATATATATATATATATATATATATATATATATATATATATATATATAGAGAGAGAGAGAGAGAGAGAGGGGAGATAAAAAATAGATAGATAAGATCTAAAAATACACTTTTCTCTTATTTTTCTTTATGTTGTGTTCTTTCTAAAATTTGGCAATGATGGCTCTCCACAATTTCCTGTCTTTTGTAGCTCTTAATAAATGTTATCTTTATGTTATATCCCCTCCTTTCACAGAATCACGCTATGTAGATTCTCCGTTGCTTTCCACTGCACTTCTTACCTTCAATCTGTCCTGTGAGTTCCAAATTTGCCAAGCCTTTTTTCTTCATGATGCGTCCTAGAAATTTCAATTGTCAAATCCATGCTGTTGAATATCAGTGTACATTTTGTGTCCATTTTCTCTGAAACTTCATCGTGTGGCCATTTAAAAAAAATATAAAACTCTTTTTGTCACTGGCTCGGAACAAACTTCGACGTGAGGTAAGTGCTCGCAAGCTGGTCACGCGTAATTAATTACGGCTGAATAATAAATTCGACCCTAATTGCTGTGAACGGGACGTATGTCATATCTAGGCCGCGCTTAGAAAGTCACTACCAGAACAAACTTTCCTGGGAACACCGAAGTGGTTCGATAGTTAGCAAGCTTGTCAGGCTAGATTGATTACGACTGAGTTCGATTTTCACTGGGTGCTCTATACTTTCGGCCTTGTGCCGCGTCTAAGGTATGCTTAGTTAATCGCTATAAAGATCTTTTTATCAGCGATTCACATCAAACTTTCTTGGGCACTTCTAAGTTGTGTAATGGTTAACAAGCATGTCTCACTAGATCAATTACGACTGGGCAATGAGTTTGATCCTTAATGAATGCCTAATAATTTTGGCTTTGTGTCACATCTAAGCGACGCCAGGATAAAACTTTCTTGGCCAATTAGACGGGGTGTAATTCTCAGCTAGCTTATTTTGCAAGATCAGTTATGACTTAAATGGATGCTCCCTACTTCCAGCCTTGTGCCAGATCTAAGCTTTGGTTCGTAAGACATCATAACAAACATTTCTTTCTGATTATTCGTAAGAGAGCAACTCAGAATATAATTCGTGTCGTGCGAAGGAAAAAGCCATTGAATTTAAATGTGGATGGAAAAAAATGAAATCGAGCGACATAGATTTTGTTAAAGAATGAAAAATTACGTTATTTTTTACTCCTGTGGCAGTGGAGACTTCAGGGGTTTTTGGCCTTCGTTCGATGGCGTTCCTTCGGAGGATTGGCAAGATGGCGTCTCGATTAAGGGACGAGCCTCGTTAAACAGAGTGGCTCTTGCAGCGTGTCTCACTGGCCATGGTTCAAGGTAATGCTTTCTCCATCATTGCGGCTGGCAGAGGATAGAAAAAAAAATTGTTTATAAGTTACGTTGTTCTGGAATTGTCATCAATGGTCAACTGAACTTGTTTTGTTTCAATAAAGTTTGTTTATTAAAATTACGTTAATTACACGTGAAAATATTCTCTTTAATCATAAAGTAATTGACGTCATTTTTCACTTGATCAAATAAATATACTATAGAGTTTTTAAATTCTTCTCGTTGCTAACGACATTTTGTTTGTTGTTAAGGTTTATTTCGTAAAATATACAATTGTGGTACGAGGCCGAAAGGGGGAATTACGTTGGGGCTGGTCGTCACAATCCTTTCCCTAGCTTCATTCGCTACAATTGACCCACTCACCGCAAAAACCCATCCATCACCAATCAATGCTCCATTTGCCATAATAACGCATACTCTCAAGCTATATAAAAGCACCCCATAACATAAAAATTTCTTTTAATAAATTCATGACTGTTTTTGCCTTGAAAAAGTCGACATTGAACGAAACGCGTCAGCAAAAACTGCAGTTTTTCTATTGTCTCTTTTCTTAATACATATTGTCTTTTTCTATATATTAATTCCGAGAAATATATATATATATATATATATATATATATATATATATATATATATATATATATTATATATATTCATGAATTATTCACAAAAAACAAATGCAAAAGGTTAATGATTTAATTGGCGAGAAATCCATCATCGCAAACAATTCAAATAATATACAAAAACATTACTGTAATTATTGAACAATATAGTTCATGCCACTTTGACAGAAAATTTACCAGTAAAAAATTCGTTCATCACCATATTTGTATATGAACGCACAACTTTTAAAAATTTTAAATCAAACTCAGCGTTGCTACTGCGCGCTCCAAAAACAATAACTCATTTCCAATAGCATTTTCGGATACAACAATACATATATTTTCGTTGTCCTCTTATTACTAAGAGAAAAAACAAGAACAACATCTATTCTATATCTGAAGATGTCTGTAGGAATAGATGAAAGCTTGTAGTAAAAATAAGAATTAATACAGCAGAAATTTATAGAAACAAGGATCATTTCATTCATAAAGGATTCGGAGGTTTTTGTATATTATTTGAATTGTTTGCGATGATGGATGTCTCGCCAATTAAATCATTAACCTTTGCATTTGTTTTTGTGTGAATAATTCATGAATTTGTAAATTGATTGCATCGTAATATATTATATATATATATATATATATATATATATATATATATATATATATATCAAGACATTTTGTGTTCGATAAATAGAGAAATAGAAAAGAGAAAGTTATGTTGAAGTAAAAAAAAAAAACCCCAAAAAACCGGAGAGATTGATGGATGGAAAAAGTGAGGAAAATCAAAGAGAGAACAGATATGGGGAAGAGAATCCGAGAGACCGGTCTATAAACAGAGAGGAAGAGATTCAGGAAGATAAATAGAGAGATAGAAAAGGGAAGGCGGAAAAACGAGGAAAAAAGAGCGTAACTGATTTCTGAAAAGAAAGATAAAAAAGAAAAACAAGGAGAGAAAGGACGAAGAGAAAGAGAAGCAGGGAGACTGGTCGATAATTAGAGAGACAGAAAAGAGACATTTATAGGGAAGTGGAAAAAAAAGAAGGGAAAAAAGAGATGGATTATGGATGAAAAGAAATAAAAAAAGAGAGAAAATCAATGAGAGAAAGTATGAAGGGAAAGCGAAGTAGAGAGACCGGTCGATAATTAGAGAGACAGAAAAGAGACATTTATAGGGAAGTGGAAAAAAAAGAAGGAAAAAAGGTGATGGATTATGGAATGAAAAGACATTTTTGTGTTCGATAAATAGAGAGATAAAAAAGGGAAAGTTATAGGAAGGCGGAAAAAGGAGGAAAAAAGAGCGTAACAGATTTCTGAAAAGAAAGATAAAAAAGAAAGAAAAACAAGGAGAGAAAGGACGAAGAGAAAGAGAAGCAGAGAGACCTGTCGATAATTAGGGAGACAGGAAAGAGACATTTATAGGGAAGTGGAAAAAAAAGAAGGAAAACGGAGATGGATTATGGATGGAAAGAAATTAAAGAAGAGAGAAAAACAAAGCGAGAACAGACGAAGAGAAAGAGAAGCAAAGGAACTGGGCGATCAATAGAGAGAGAAAAAGAGACATTTATTGGGAATTGGAAAAAAAGAATGAAAAAAGAGAGCGACTGATGTCTGAAAAGAAAAATAAAAGAGAGGGAAAAACAAAGAGTGAACAGATTAAGAGAAAGAGAAGCAAAGGAGACGGTCGATAAATAGAGAAAGAGAGAAGAGAGAAATTTAGACGGAAGCGGGAAAAAGAATGAAAAAGAAGAGCGACTGGTGTCTGAAAAGAAAGATAAAAATGAAAGAAAATCAGAGAGAGAAGTGATAATGAGAAGCCGATTGACTGATCGATAATGAGAGAGTAAGACTAGAGGAATGTGAAATGAAGAAGTAAGAAATAGAGTGACTAATGGATGCAAAGTTAGATAAAAAAAAATCGAGAGAACAACAAAGAGAGAACGGAGAAAGAAAGCGAGAAGCGAAGAGACTGGTTTATAAATAGAGAAACAGAAACTTATAGTGGGGAGGGAAAATGAAGAAAAAAGTGAGCGACTGAAAAGAAAGACAAAAAAGAAAGAAAAACAAAGAGAAAACAAGTGAAAGACAAGCGTGAAGCCGAGAGACCGGTCGATAATTAGATGGGAAAGAGAAATTTATAGGAAGTTCAAAAAAGAAGAAGAAAAGACGAGAGAAAAAACAAAGAAAAAACAAAGTGAGAACGTGGAAGAAAAAAAGCCGAGAGACCGGTCGATAATTAGATGGGAAATAGAAATTTATAGGAAGTTCAAAAAAGAAGAAGAAAAGACGAGAGAAAAAACAAAGAAAAAACAAAGTGAGAACGTGGAAGAGAAAAAAAGCCGAGAGACCGGTCGATAATTAGATGGGAAAGAGAAATTTATAGGAAGTTCAAAAAAGAAGAAGAAAAAAAAAGAAAAAACAAAGAAAAAACAAAGTGAGAACGTGGAAGAGAAAAAAAAGCCGAGACCGGTCGATAATTAGATGAGAAAGAAAATTTATAGGAAGTTCAAAAAGAAGAAGAAAAGACGAGAGAAAAACAAAAAGAAAAACAAAGTGAGAACGTGGAAGAAAAAAAAAGCCGAGAGACCGGTCGATAATTAGATGGGAAAGAGAAATTTATAGGAAGTTCAAAAAGAAGAAGAAAAGACGAGAAAAAACAAAAGAAAAACAAAGTGAGAACGTGGAAGAGAAAAAAAGCCGAGAGACCGGTCGATAATTAGATGGGAAAAAAAGAGAAATTTATAGGAAGTTCAAAAAAAAGAAGAAAAAGACGAGAGAAAAACAAAGAAAAACAAAGTGAGAACGTGGAAGAGAAAAAGAAGCCGAGAGACCGGTCGATAATTAGATGGGAAAGAGAAATTTATAGGAAGTTCAAAAAGAAGAAGAAAAGACGAGAGAAAAACAAAGAAAAACAAAGTGAGAACGTGGAAGAGAAAAAGAAGCCGAGAGACCGGTCGATAATTAGATGGGAAAGAGAAATTTATAGGAAGTTCAAAAAGAAGAAGAAAAGACGAGAGAAAAAACAAAAAGAAAAAACAAAGTGAGAACGTGGAAGAGAAAAAAAGCCGAGAGACCGGTCGATAATTAGATGGGAAAGAGAAATTTATAGGAAGTTCAAAAAGAAGAAGAAAAAGACGAGAAAAAACAAAGAAAAACAAAGTGAGAAAAGAGAAAAAGAAGCCGAGAGACCGGTCGAAATTAGATGGGAAAGAGAAATTTATAGGAAGTTCAAAAAGAAGAAGAAAAGACGTGGAAAAACAAAAAAGAAAAAACAAAAGTGAGAAAAAAAAAAAAAAGCCGAGAGACCGGTCGATAATTAGATGGGAAAGAGAAATTTATAGGAAGTTCAAAAAGAAGAAAGAAAAGACGAGAGAAAAACAAAGAAAAAAACAAAGAAGAGAAAAAGACGGTGAAGATAATTAGATGGGAAAGAGAAATTTATAGGAAGTTCAAAAAGAAGAAAAAGATCGGACTAGAAAAAACAAAGAAGAAGAAAAATTTAGAGGGAAAAACAGAAGAAGAAAAATTTAGAGGGATTTGGGAAAAAGAAGGAAAAAAGATAGTGCCTGATGGATGAAAGAGATAAACACGGGTGAAAAACAAAGAGAGAATGGACAGAGAGAAAAAGAAGCCGAGAAACCGGTCTATAAATAGAGAGTAAGAAAAGAGAAAAAAAAAGGCAGAACAGATAAAGAGAAAGCGAAGAAAAAGATAGCGAAGGAGAGAGATCGGTCGATAAGAGAGATAAGAGAAAGACAGAATGATCAAGGAAGGTGGGAATATTCAATAACGCTTATTCGACTAGTATACGCGAGCACACGGACACAGGGAACTGTACAATTTTTCATTGTTGCATCGTTGCTTCTTTCTCTCTGTTCTTCTATATCTTTCCAAGTCTCTCTCTTTCTCTTCATGTAATTTCCTTTCCCTCTCTTTCGTTTTCTCTTCGACACACGCACAGCTAGCAGCACGCATGCGCGTAGCTCGACACTGCTGCAACACTTCCGAAAACGAGACATATGCAAGTTGGTTTTCTCCTTTTTCACGCACACACACTCTTACCAAAAACACGAACTCGCTAAGAGAAATAATTTTTTGGCGCACTCTCTCTTCTTCTATATCTCTTCATCCCTCGTTCTCTCTCGCTTTTTTCTATTATCTTACACACAAAGTTATATATATCTATATCTATCTATCAATCTATATGTATATACACAGAAAAACAC
>CAHIKZ030000782.1:0-2500 GCA_903632075.3 Acanthosepion pharaonis | reverse complement strand
TCATTAACCGTACGATCTATAGGGGCCCCTCACACAAACATGTCTGATAACTTATCCACTCAAATTTGATCCTCAAAAATTAAATGCAATGTCAATCGTTATCTAATGTCGACAAAATTCTTTTATTGTTCTCTCTCTTTAATAATGTTTGTTTTTTTTCTTGTATTCTCTCATTCTCAGTAACCTCCTGCATCTTAGTGGATATATATATATATATATATATATATATATATATATATATATTCCGTATATTCTCTAGGCATATTTTCATCAAAGCATATCTGATTAAACATTTTACACATATTGTGTTTGTTTATTTTTAATAAGGCCCTTTCGAAATCACGTATAGACTTTGTGCATGTACCATGCATTTAGACATTTTATCATAATTTTGAAGATGATATTTTGAATTATTCGAAAGTACACTGAAAAATAAAATGAAAAAATATTTATAGAAATGTTTTTTTTTTTTTTTTACAAATACGGTAGGTACATTGATCTATTTTTACGCAGTTAATGTTAAGAAAAGGATACACTTATAGAGACCGAAGAAAAATTAAATAAAAAGCTAATCGTAGTACCTTTTCAATCGTCTTTAATATATATATATATATATATATATATATATATATATATATATATATATATATATATATATCATGCTGAACTTAGGCAGAAATTCACTTTTGGCATCAGTCCAGAAAGGAGTACAAGGCTCACTAACTAATAGAGAAATCAAAAAATGAGACATTAAAAGAACATAAGGAAAATTTATTCCTTTTATTTGCCTGAAGAAGGTAACGAGACCGCAAACCTGCGTAGCAGAAATTTGAAGAATAATAAATAATATATATATATATAGATACTAAAACAAATCCACATTACTATCAAAAACGTTAGCGGTTTGACTCTTTTTTAAAATATACAATTTCTCACGTTAGAACAACTATAACTTTTTTCATATATATATCTATATATATATATATATATATATATATATATATATATATATATATATATAGCATTGGGTACAGGACTGATTGAGCTAAATACTGAATTAACTCTGTTTATCTAACATTTGTAGGGACTACTTTGAAAATCAGTATTACTTATTCTGGCTTTTAACCAGGTTGACACTCAGTAGATAGAATATGCAAACATTATTATCGATCTGAAATTCAAAAAAAAAAAATTTAATCGAGGTTATTTTCTTGCACTAGTATCGAATTTGTAAAGAATAATACATTCTCCGGAATTCAACATTTTAAAAGACTTGTACACAGACCAAAGACCGCGTCCTCAAGGCTTAGTTGACCCAATTTTACATTAACGTTAAGGGTACAATGGGGCTGTATGTGTGTATTTATCGTACTCGGCTGAATGTCCATCGCCACTGCACGTGGTTACATGGTATTCTCCGTGAAGATCCATTATTGAGTGTCCAGATATGCTAAAATGAAAAATTCAACCATGAATGGAAAACTTCTCCAAATATACATACACGCAAGAATGCACCCATACAGACACACACACACATACGCACACACACACATATATATATATATATATATATTAGTGGTCAATGTATATATATATATATATATATATATATATTTGGTTGGATAGATGTGAGTTTGTGACCCTGGCGCATATAATATATAAATAATTATACATATATATATTTATTTATATTTATATACACTTTTCACACACACACACACACACACACACACACACACACACACACACACACACACACACACACACATATATATATATATATATATTTACATAAATAAATTCCTAATTCCAATGTAAACAAATATAACCAATGAATATTAGTCTTTGAGTCTTATATATATATATATATATATATATATATATATATATATATATATATATATATATATATATATATATATATATAAATTCGTTGCATCAATAAATACATCAGCTTCTTTTTTGAATCAGTTTTAATATTTTATAGTAGTAGGTTCCACTTGGATTATATACCAATTTATCTTTATATATATATATATATATATATATATATATATATATATATATATATATACAAGTATATAATTGGTATATACGGAATGAATTCCAATAACCAACAATTACTATTCTTAAAAGAGTGCTCAATACAAAGTAGAAGCAGATATATATATATATATATATATATATATATATATATATATATATATATATGTGTGTGTGTGTGTGTGTGTGTGTGTTATATAAATTTAATATAAATATTATATAAATTTAATTTGAAGACCCGTTAACCTGGAGTGCTAGGAATTTTATTCACGTATCTGGTCTCGGTTCGTATTATATCCATAAAGGATAGAAATCACTGCATTTGCCTACACCTCTCAGAACACCAGCCTAACTAGCTACTGCAGCCTGCCATTGTTCGGCCATGAAGGTTTATCTGAGACACGCTCATAGATATACAACTGCGTGTGCGTGTCTGTGTGCATACTTCTTTATTTCC
>CAHIKZ030000781.1:637500-730100 GCA_903632075.3 Acanthosepion pharaonis | reverse complement strand
TGTTCTAGAACATTTGACAAATTGCATCAGGGCGAGAAAATTTCATCAATTTTTCACACACACAGACACAAACACACACATACACACACAAACTTCATAGTCTGACCAAGATGCTCACATGGAATGTGACCAACTGAGGTTTATTGTTCGAAATAATACCCGTTTGTTTACACATTTCATGTTACTTGTTCAGATGAGATCTTTGATATGGTTCCAAAGCTTTATGAATTTAAGCGCAGTACTAGACTGGTAACGAGTTGTCATGAATTTACTGTTCATTTGGATAGATGCTGTTGTAAGTTGTATGCTAATACTTTTCTTCTCGTACTTCTCGATTGTGAAACTCTCCTCCGCTTCAATGCTTTGCAGCCAACTTTGACCTTCAAAAATGTAAATGCAATTTCAATCGCTATCTATAGTCTTCCTGAATAAACTTCTATTGTTCTCGCTCCTAAGTAATGTTTCTGTTTTATAATTAACCCACACCAAATAAACTCTTGTTTCTTAGTGGCTTTACTGCCTTGTTTGCGATGAATTTCATTAACACACGCTCGCACACACACACACACACACACACATATATATATATATATATATATATATATATATATATATTTACCGTTTATACGGGTTCAAAGGGAATATTTTTCGTCGAGCCTACGGGCTCGGAGAACCCACGATAGACTCAGCCTTGTGCAACCTACGACCCGCGTGGGGTTGGGGCTGTTAAATATACCAGCTGTAATGGTCGAACTCTCTGCTTTCGGGGCGAGATGAACCCGGACGAGGCTATGTCGAAGGGCAGAGTCTCGTTCGGGGCGGTAGACCGACCTTGATTCCGTTTAAACGGGTCCAAAGGGAATATTTTTGGCCGAGCTCACAGGCTCGGAGTAACCACGATAAACTCGGTCTTTGCCACATACGACCCGCGTGGTGGGGGGCTGTTAAATATTCTCGCTGAAATCTTTTTCGGCTTGCAGGTCGAACTCTCCGCCTCTGAACAGAGAGGAACTCGGACGAAGACCTGCCAAAGAGCAGAGCCTCGTTCGGGGAAGTAGACTGACCCGATGCCGTTTATGTGGGTTCTACGGGGATTTTTTGACCGAACCTGCGGGCTCGGGAACCCCACATTAAATTCGGCCTTGTGCCACAAGTGACTGCCTGGGACAGTTGCTAGACACTCTAGCTGAAATCTTTTTCAGCTGTGTTGTCGAACTTTCTACCTTCGGACAGAGAGGATACTCAGACGAGGCTATGTCGAAGTGCAGAGTCTCGTCTCGGGAAACAGCTACCCGACCACGGGGAATTTTTGGCTGAGCCTACAGGCTCGGATTTCCCCACATTAAATTCGGCCTTGTACCATATCATACCCTGTGGGTAGGTTGGTAAATATGACAAGCTGGGATCTGTTTAGTACGACTCAGACTAACGCGAGAACTACCAACCTTCCAATAGTAGCACTCACTACTGGATTGACTTGTGACGACCTTATGCATAACTGTTACCTTTATTCTTATTGTACTGGTTTTTACAATAAACTTTTACTTATTTTATCCACCTTGTTTTTCAAATATATATTCCTATTACCACGGAATATAACATAAATAAAACGAAAAGACATATTCTAAAGTTCTTATGTTATGTGCCTTGTCCTTCAGTTTTTGAGCACTTCTAGCTCTCCACAGCATCCGGTTTTGTGTCGCTCAAATTAACTCTTGACTCTTTTCCTTATTTCTTTGTCCTTGTCCCACCAGTCATTCACAGACAAATTTAAGGGAGGGTATTTTTTCTTTCCTACTGGTTATCCTAACATCAATATATCTTGTGCGTATTAATTTCTCCAAACTATCTTTCCTCATCAAGTTCTCCAGAACATTTTCTGTTTCAATTAAGCTTATGTGTAATTGTCTTTTAACTTAATTTTTTAACAGGAGCTGGAAATATGTGCAACTTCGTCGTTGTTCATATATTATGTCAATAGTATTTTTAGCATTCATCTGTTAGACCACAACTCTGTTGCTTCAAGTGTCTTCTTCGTGTATAAATAAATAACAACAGCAGTTCAACAATGTTTCCTTTGTTTGCCATGACATTTTCTTATAACTTTATATACTGTTTTTTTTTCATCAACTGGGATGTCTCTGTCGCTATTTGGATACTGTTTTTATGTCATACTTTCAATCATCCGTTACATATACTTACAAAGACAGGTTTACAGCTAAATCAAGTTGTTACAACGGAATACCAGGTTCTGTAAGCTTGGATTTGTGGTGGAAACATAGATAATGGCTCGGAATTATTAATCGTAGAACCGAATTCCAGTTTTAGTTGTGTTCTTTATATTCACTTAAGCGCAAATGCCAATGGGAAACTCTGGACGTATCTATTCTTCTACTATCTATAAAACATATCACAAAAATCATGTTTTAAAATCGAGTTTACATGTCAGGCAATAAAGTCACAAGGCGTTACTGGGTGTAGAAGATATTAGAAACATATTCATACTTATTATAAAACCCAGGTTGTGTGAGTGTGTCTGTACGTTTATATATTGGATCGGATTTCCTACATTTTTCAACAGATTTCGACAAAACATCACAGGATGGCGTAAAATTACCTTTGCGGTGGTTCTGACAGCGCCCAAAATTGGAAAAACACAATTCTTTTTGTACGAAATCAATTTGAAAGCACGATAAAACACGATTCTGTCGCCAGAATGAAAAGGACAACTCATCGAGTTATACTTATTATAAAAACCCAGGTGGTTTGTGTGTTTGTGTTCGTTTATATATGGGATCGGATTTCCCATTTTTCAACCAATTCAACAAAACTTCACTTTTTTTTTGCAGGTAGTGTTTCTTATTGTCTTGCACACTTTTTTTCTTTATTTTTACATTCAGAATGCTTTAAAAATTCCATTTACAAGACAATTGTTTATAATAAAATTCTATTCAATCAGTAGACTCATAACGATTGAAAACAATATTTTATTTGAGTTTTAGGTTTGACCAATTCGTGAAAAAAAACAAAAAAAAAAAAAACTAATTACGACATGCGTGTCCGTCAACCTTAAACAATAATCTTTGTCAATTTTATTTTTCAGTCTTTATGATGGTCGATACTTGATCTATCTCTTACTGTTACATCTCCGGGCAACACTGGGTTCTACTGCTAGTCTTTACTAATGAGCGGCAACAAAGAGAGTAATCAAGGACACATTAGGTAGTAATTGATATTGCATTTACTTTTTTGAAGATTAAGGTTGACTGGAAAACATGGAACCGGAAAGAGTTCCACAAGGGAGAAAAGAAACTGTTAGCATAGAACTTATGGCTACATCTAGTCAAATCAATAATAAATTGACGAGAAAATATCGCCAGTCTCGTAATGCGCCTAAATGTATTTTAAAATGTCTAAATATTTATATGTAAGACCAAAAATGTTATTAGTTCCTGAAAATATTTAAATTTAACAACATTCATTATTGATACAATTAAGTCTTTAAATATAAAAACAAACCTAGAGATCTTTTAAATAGATAAAAAAAAAATAGACATCAAAAACAAATATATCACTAGTTCAGATAAAAAATCGATATACACAAATAATCCTGTAAAATGACAGCTAAATAGACTACACATTTAGATACACAAAAATAAAAGTACCTATTCCTTCGCATAAAATTATAAAAAATGCGCCATTTAATTACCAATGATTGTTCCTCTTCGATAACAATTTTTATAGACTGCCGAAAGGATCTCCTGTTAATGCCGTTTACATTTGCCTATTTTGAGAATTTGTTGAAAATGGTTCTTTTAAAAATATTTTCCCACAAAATTTTTCTTATTTCAGATATAAAGATGATCCTCTATTAAGATATACACAAGACATAATTTTACCCGATTTAGTCAACAATCTTAAGAACATCGAACCCACCATAGATTTTACCTTTGAATCATGGTCAAACAACATTTTACCCTTCGTAGATATCATAATACATAGAAACTTTGAGATTTACAGAAAATATTCTTAGAAGAATGATCTTATCAATTTTATATTTCCAACATGCTTATAAGACCAGGTCTTCAATAATAATAAGATTTTATTTAATCTGCAGACCTTGATAATTTCCCACTTTCGGAAACTTTCAATATCCTTATTATTTCATCCACAATACTAAGCGAAAGGCATACAAAATGTGCAATCAAAAGAAAGATAATATTAATAACTATAATAACAATGAGAATAAACGGGATAAACAGAGATGCATAATATCTACGTAACATCCACTCCCCAAAGCAATTTATTCAATCTAAACATCAAATTAATTTCAAACACATCCAAATCTATTAAGGATTTAATCAGAACAAGAAATGCAATAATGACCGAAACAGATAATTAGTATTTTTTCCGTAGCATACATGACTGTAAAAATGTTAAAAACATAAAGAAAACGTTGAAATTCATGAATTCTAGTTATTTAAAATATATAACTTATAATGTAATCCCAAAATAAAATAATTTAAGATGTAATTTGCATAAAAAAAATCAAGAATATAATTTACCCATTTTCGCATTATGTCAGTTCGCGTCCTCCATATATTGCCTAGATTTTTTCTGCTAAACTGAAGAATATTTATGTGGGTTCTTAAATTTAAAAATGTTGAAAAACCAATATGATTTTTCTCTTGGATATAAATACTTGTTACAACATAGAATTCTTCCATTTGGTAGATAAAGTCCAACGTTGGTCGAAACAAGTGGTCTAAGATAAGTTTTTCCCATGTCTTTTTTATATTCGCCTTTTACAGATACATTATAGCTGATAATATACTAGTATATATATATATATATATATATATATATATATATATATATATATATATATATATCCAGCTATAAGGTTAAATAACAAGGACAGACTGGGTTCCTATAGCCTCGGATGGCAACTGGTCTAGGAGAAGGACAACTCTGAATTCAAAACCTGCGGAGGGTCGTTTGGGAACCTTGTGGCACGTATTGCACCAGGTCTCTGTATTCGTCACTTCAAAAAGTGTGGATGGTCCTGCACGAAGCCCTCACCACTATAATCGAATCTCATGTGCCGGTGTCAGGCTGTCGGTTTCCTGAAACTGATCTGTTTGACCCTCATACGTCGAACCCGACAGAGAATTTTATTTATATATATATATATATATATATATATATATATATATATATATATATATATATATATATATATATATGTATATATATTTTATATATTTATATATACTAGTGTATATACCAACTCTTAACAATATTAACTATGAACAAATCCACAATGTGCTAACCGTAATCGGAAATTAAAAACATCCCTACCACACACTGATACATACACAGAACGCACACACACAACTAAGCTGAAAATCGAATCCTTGATAATGGCTAAAAGTATAGCCGAAAGCGCTCGGAAATATAAAATATTTGGACAGTTCTTACACACCCTTTGTCCAGACAAGAAACCTCTTGTTCGAACACAAGAAAAATTGAATAAAAAGCCTAACCGTAGTACATTGTCTGCCGTTTTTAATTAAACATGCATAGTATATATATATATATATATATATATATATATATATATATATATATATACTGGTATATATATATACTATATATATATATATATATATATATATATATATATATATATATATATATATATATATATATATATATATATATATATATATATATATATATATATATAGTATATATATATATATATATATATATATATATATATATATATATATATATATATATATATATATATATATATATTTATATTCATATATATATATGCATATACTGGTGGTATATTTCTTTCGTACAAGCGTTATTGAAGACGACGAACAAGGCATTGGGATGAAGCATTTTATTATATTTTTATAAGTGATTATTTTTGTGGACATAGAGTGTGAAAAAAACTGTCCGAATGTTTATCGCAAGAAAAATAAAATAAAAAACCGTAATCACTACGTCCTTTCAGTCGATTCAAAGTAGATGAATAGCTTTTAATACTATTTATTTTCCTGTTATTCAAAACGCTCCACAACCAAACAAATATATATATATATATATATATATATATATATATATATATATATGAAATATCGCACATTAATTTGTAGTGCTTATATAATAGTTTTCGATGTACGATTGCACATTATGCCTGAAAATATCAGTTGTGCTACTGTCGAGGAAAATAAATAAAAACTTTATAGTAATTATTAATATATATATATATATATATGTATATATTAATATATATATATATTTATATATTAATATATATATATAAGTTTATATATATATATATATATATATATATATATATATATATATATATATATATATATATATATTTCTTTTTGTATTTGTGTATGCGTGCATACATACACTAAATTGCATGCGTGTCTGTTAGATTTGTTCTTTTTATATAGGAAATTTCAATTTAAATATATATATATATATATATATATATATATATATATATATATATATATATATATATATATATATATATATATATATATATATATATATATATATATATAAATAGTCTTAAGGTGTGCTATATTTATGGCTCAATATCATAGATAGTGCGTCTGTAAATATAAAGTGAACATAAAGTCAACATTAGAGGCGACAGTCTGTTTCATGCTATATGCAATAGTCAGGCCACGATTGCATATAGCATGAAACAGACTGTCGCCTATAAATTTTGACTTCTATCTTCACTATATATATATATATATATATATATATATATATATATATATATATATATACCAGTAAAAAAATTTGTTCATCACCATATTTGGTATAAACGCAAACACTTTAAAAATTTAAAATCAAACTCAGCGTTGCTTTGGCGCATTCCAAAACCAATAACTCATTTTCAATAGCATTTTCGGATACAACAACACATATATTTTCGTTGTCCTCTTATTCCTAAGAGAAAAAAACAAGAACAACGTCTATTCTATACCTGAAGATGTCTGTAGGAACAGACGAAAGCTTGTAGTAAAAATAACAACTAATACGGCAGAAATTTATATAAACAAGGATCAATTCATTCATAACGGATCTGGAGGTTTTTGTATACTATTTGAATTGTTTGCGATGATGGATGTCTCGCCATTTAAATCATTAACCTTTGCATTAGTTTTGTGTGAATAATTCATGTATATATATATATATATATATATATATATAAATATATATTAATCTTTTGCTTCAACTACGCATGTAACCAAGTGAGAAACTAAGAATTTTGCATGCCACAATGATTATGGACATAAGTTTGATTAAAAATTCTACTCCAATTAAAAAAGAAAGCAGCTTACTAAGAGGAAAATGTATAGAAAGTGCTTTAATCGCTAGATTTCCCACGATAAATTTACGCCCAGCTATTAGAACATTTCACCTTTCTTAGCAGCTCTTCTATTATCAAAATATATTTTTTATCCTTAGTCTCAAATATGCAATGATTCCTTATTTAATCTGTTTGCGCAGTATTAAATTAGAGGGAGCATATGGATAAATCAAAAACCCAATTACATGCGATTTACAAAAATACTATGATACAATCCAGAGGCAATTCCTCAAAGAGCCATGAAATGGGCTTTTCATGATCTGCCGAAGAAAATACTTAGTTTGTAAATAATTATGCAGAGGTTACCAGAGTTTATTTTGCCTCTCAAAAAATCTAGATAGCCAGAACCTTGCAGCTAATCTCAATTCTCACGTTGGTGAAAACCGTTTTCTATCTTTCAGGTCCTCAAAAGCCAAGCATCTATCTTTTCATCATCACCGAGCTGACCATAAATTCTCATCATAAAAAGAAAACAACGAATCGTTGCAGACTCAAAAGACGTTCCTTCCTTTGAATGTCCATTGACAGTCAGGTTCACTCCAGATCTCAAGGGAAACTATATACAATCCATCGCTAAAGATGCTGAAAAAATATATCGGCAACTTATATAGTTCCAGAAATTGTTTGAGCTGCCATGCTCTATCTTTACAAAAGACAGGTCAGACAGAAAGGGCTCTTTTGCTGCCAATTTCTAGGTTTGGCAGATTTCAAAAGCAACCCCGACGGAAGAATCGACACTGAAAAAGAAATTACGATTAATTAAGTTTTTAATGAGGTATCATCTTACAACTTTACAAACATTTTCTCACATGCGAATCATCGTAGGTTTCTGTCCCTATTTCCATGGAGAATGTTCCGACAATCGACTTTCCTTAATTTCTGCAGCTATGAACTTTACAGCTAAGATCCGCCATTCTATTCACACTGGGGGAACCATCTGCATTTTCTTCGTTCTCCATTTGTGAGATGGAAGTTCTATTCACACTCCTTCTTTCTGAGAGCCGCTGTTTTTTTTTTTAAACTCCCAAGGTGATAATTCCTATCACTAGTGTCTTAACTTTTTCAAGTCGAGGGTCAACGATCTACTATTCTTCTATGTCTTCATAATTCTAGTTTCTTACTTTCTTCATTTAGTATCATAAATCAACTAGATTCAATAACCTTCTACCTTTCATAGATCCTTCACCTTGTGGACTATAGCATAAAAATGGATATGATGACTCTATGGTGGAATTATTTTGCGCTTAGTTACTTAGGCGTAGCTATAAAGCTAGATCTTCTGAGGTCTTACGGTATATCCCCGCTGTTGTAAATTTCGTTTGTTATTTAAGTGATCTCTATGCCAGAGTCATCTAAGTCTGTCAGCATTTCCGTTACAGTTCCGTCTGTTCAATTTGGCCAGTGCAGCTTTTACTACGGTTTTCAGAATTCTAGGTCCGTCGGTAGTTTTGTGCATTGCTGGTTGTTCCCTTACGTCGTGGAAGAGTTCTCCAATATACTCGCTCCAGTTTTGAAAATTTTTTATATTTCTAATATGAACGTCCCATCCTTTCATTTTAGGCTACCTGTTGACGAGCATCTCTTCTGTCTTGTTTTCTTATTTGTTTGTACATGTCTCTTTTGTTGGCAGTACTAAATCTTTCTATTTCAGCACACTTTTTGTTTAGTCATTCTTCTCTAGCTTGGCTGCATTTGGTCCTTATTTCATTGTGCAATTTTCTGTACTCCGTTCCGTATCTTGGCAAGGTTTCCTGTCTCCTTTCCATCATGTCGAGAATCTCATCAATCATCCATTCGTTTTTCTTCTTCGGCTTGCCTTCTTTCCAACGGGTGATATGACATCGTCCGTATTGAATAGCTATGTGTATATGCAGCCAGTTCGGCGATGAACGGTGGAAGGATTCCTAGGGTGAAATCGACGTGTAGGGTAAAGAGATGCTGAACTGGAATCAACGGTCACGTGTTCGTAACCAAGATGAGCCAACACTTGGAAGGACACCGTCTGTGGCATGAAAGGCGTACTTGCGAGAGACGATCTACGGATGACCGTATACTTCTCCAGCTTCCATCTCAGATATATGGAGGAAACGTTTAAGGGGTTCCGCTATGCAGCGACCCCTTTGATCATGATCAGAGCCGATCTTAGGACTGATGATGATGATGATGATGATGATGATGATGATGATGAATTTCATTTAAATATATCAAAGTTAAAATTCCTGTAACAAAAGAAATTTCTCTGCCCACATTAAAAAGTAATTTGAAGCAGTATAACGTTGTGGAATCTGACTTGAAAATTAATTAAAATAATTAATTAAAATTACAGCTTTTTGAAAAAAATATTTATTTTTTATTTAGTCTCTGTTTAATGAAATATTTATCGGACTGTCTGAACAGAAAATCGCAGATTTCTCATTGTGTTTCCATGATCACGAGTGATAGTCAGCAAAGCTCATATTGTATCAACGACACAATTCAAGAAGTGTGGTGACCAACGGTGATAGAATTGGAAATGTGATGTTATGTTGGAAGTATTCATTCGAAAAACTGACTGTTTAGCTTCTATTAATATTGTTTAAAACATGTTACACTTTTTTTACTTTCATTTTTCACGTAAATTTGGGGTCAAAACACTGCGTGTGACTACGTTCTATTCATTCATACGAAGAGTTTCATAGAAATTACTGCGAGCAAAATTCAATGGTTGAACGTTCCAACATTCATATATGGCAATACACACAAAGATATGAAAACACAGGAGATAAGACACACATATGCATAAACACACACACATTCATTTTTATATATGTGATGTATAGATATATTGCTAGCTTGAGGATATTCTATCAACACTAAAGCATACATATTTTATATGGATTCGAAAATTAATACAAAGCAAGACAAAGATGATACAGACGAATATACACGTTCATATTTTTGGGTACAAAGACTTTCTAGGCTGTACACGGAAATTTCCCGTATGTATTTGAAGGAACACACACAAACACTCTCGCAGGCACATACTAATTTTACAGCTTTATAATTCTCCCTGGTCTTTGGAAGAGGAACAGGATTGTTTAGGATTGCATTTCCGGTTTCTTATAAATATGTTTCATTCTCATTCACTCCAAGTAGCCACTTGTGCCTCAGCGGTATTATCAGCTTGCTCGGAATGAACTAATTATATATATATATATATATATATATATATATATATATATATATATGAGGAGATAAAGTAATTGCAATGTAGAAGGAATAATACACAGGAAGAAAGATAGAGATATAACAAGATAGAGAGATATGAACAGATAGAGCAATAAACATAAAATGATAGATACATTGATAGATAGATAGATATACGCAGAAAGTGACATATATGAAGTACTTGAAGTAGATAGATAAACAGACAGACAGATAGATAAAATGAGACAATTTCAAATATGAGAATACATATAACAAAGAAAAAAGACAAGTAAGTAAAATAACAATCAATTATATATATATATATATATATATATATATACATTGGTGAAGGAGATAAGAACGGTTATGGATACCAAAGGCCCAGGGAAAATGACGAAAGATAACTTGTTCCACCATGACAATGCACTAGTACACAGGTTTTTGGTTTTAAGGTGCTGTAACTACCCTGTACCTGTAACGTCGTTCAACCGAGGTGGGTTAAGCCGGCTCTATTTGGAGTTTCATGGGAATTTGGAATTCACAAGTGGTCCCCAACCCGCATGTATAGCACATGAGATTTGATTATAGTGGTGAAGGTTTCGTGCAGGACCATCCACACTTGTTGAAGGGCCGATTAGAGAGACCAGTTGCACTACGTGCCACAAGGTCCCCAAACGACCCTCTGCAGGTTTTGAATTCAGAGTTTTCCTTCTCCTAGACTAGTTGCCAACCAAGGCTATAGAACCCAGTCTGTCCTGCTATTTTACCCATAGATGGAGGAAGAAGAAGATAATTCATACCTTTCCGGAGGGTATTAGCACGTAAGTGAATGTTATGGATTCGACTAGAATTCGAACTCGGCTCTCCGATTCCTCAATCCAAGCGGATATTCATTACTCCACCGTACTGTGCGTGACAGTGACTTTGTACTGCTTGATCACCTTCCCTATTCTCATGATTTGGTCAAATCTCTCATCAGTTCCACAACATGATGAAAAAACGTTTTTTTACTGAGAAGCAATGAAGTACGGGCCGTTATCCATTACACCAAATGCACAGTCAAGCTTATAGGACCTAATATTCACAAGCTACCACCGTCTAGATAGGGACTAGGCTTGACGTTGCTTAATTTCCCCTGATCGTACTAGAAACGGTATTTCAACTTGACATGGCTATAGGCCTTTGTCCGTGAGAAAAGTGTTGTAGGGTGGAAAATTATTCATCATACCCAAGGCTACCCAAATGCTTTTAAACTCTACCGAAGCTGGAAAGGGAGGATTGTGCAGCTTCAACCCAAATATAGCAAAAGTAATCTATATTTGGTCTAATCTGGATCTTGTAAAGATAAGAGTATGACAGGTGGTGTTAGGAACTTTCTAGAGTAGTACAAGTAACCACTGATTTTTCTAGCCTCGCTTATGATGGATCTGAGTTCTACTTTCGGTTTTCCGTAAACTTGACGCTGAAATGAAGGAGAGTGTGTAGTCAATGATCGTACCTGGAGATGAGTCAGGGACAGCTCCATGATGATGAAAAGTTATAATTTGGTTTTGAACGTTGTGAGTCACATGACAATTTTTTTTTACTGGGAAGCAATATCGCAGGGATGATGATTTGAGCAAAAGGTCAAAGGTTTCTTCACTAATTGGATCCAAGAAATGAATGACCAATGGAAGCAATGTATGTCCCGCAAGGCGAACACTTTAGAAAAATAAACCTCAGTTGGTGACATTCCATAAGAGTAACTTCACGAGCGTATGAATCTTTTGTGTGTGTGTGTGTGTGTGTGTGTGTGTGTGTGTGTGTGTGTGTGTGTGTGTGTGTTTGTAATTACCCGCGGAAATTTTCGCGCCCTATTACAATACGTCAAATATTCTAGAATGACCAACTAAAACAATTTCGGTAGTATATGTGATTGTTCTTGCTGACAAAAGTTTATTATAATTTGTATAGACAGATAAGTAGAAACCAAAATAGTTGGGTACCCAAATAAACAGTTTGATAAACTAACAAGATAGATTAGATAGACTAAGATAGATAGAGAGATAGACTGAGATAGATAGATAGATAGATAAATAGATAGATAGATAAATACAGAAGCAGACGTGAGAAGTTCTGATGTATGCAATGAAGTTTTACCTTTTATTGACCTGAGAACTTGTCTAATAACAGCAAATAACTCTTTGACAATATAATAGTGTTCAAAATCGCTCACACACGCACACACACACAAACAAGTTTGTGTCTGTATGCATATATGTGTAAAAATGAAAAAAAAACGCGTATATAAAAATGAAAGAGCCTATGAAAAAAAAAAAACATCTGCTTCGAAAATTTTCGATATTAATTTTCCAGACTAATAAATAAAACGAGTAGAGGTGGGTGTACCGGTGGGTCCGTGGCATGTTTTGGTCTCTCTTCAAATCTCAAGCCTAAATAACTATAGATTGTGGATAATCATCAAGTTCGAGAGGTATTCAAAGAGCAGAAAAACGTTTCCTTTACATAAATGCCTGCAGGTGTTTATTGAATTTTTCTTTCTCCTTCTCCTCTCTCTGCACACACACATACACACATATATATATATATATATATATATATATATATATATATATATATAACAAACATATATTTGTTTATGGTTGATTTGAGCGTTTTGTAGACTTAGAAATATAAGATCAATTCATCTATTTTGAATCGATATATATATATATATATATATATATATATATATATATATATATATATATATATATAATTTCTCTACATGTTAGATGATAATGCCACTAAGACGCAAAAGGATACTGGGTGGTGAAAAAATAAGAAGGCTCAAAAAGAAAAAAAAACAATCCGGAATCCCAACCATGAAAGAAGAGAATTGATGAGACTTTAATCCTGTTCAAAAGGGGGTTAAAGAGTGTAAACCAGGTTATAGGTGAACCCCACTACTCCTTATAAAAATGTGCGTAGGAATTGATAAATATTACTAAAGAAAAGTTTTCTTTAATAAAATTACTACAATGTTCAGGTAGGTAAACGAATTAAAATGCAGTTTAAGAATGAAAGGAAAAACGAAAAAATGGGTTTAAGTAATAATAATAATAACACACAAAACACATATATCTATCCTTCTATCTATCTATATACATACACACACACACACACACACACACACACACATATATATATATATATATATATATATATATATATATATATATATATATATATATATTTATGGACATTCCCGTCGGTTTCGACGTATGAGGATCTGACAGCTTAGTTGATTCAGTTATGAAATTTTGTGCGATAATCTTAAGTGGCATTTAAGACCAGCTAGTGATTTACAAAGGAGGCCACATATGCAGCATGAAGGAGGATTGTGAGACGAGATCACTGTTAGATTGGCTGACCTTTTATATCTTGCTCTTGCATCTTGAAGATGATTCAGACAAGCAGATTGAAAACTGCTGAGTCCATCAAACACGTTGATCTCCATTCTACCTGCTCCAAGGCTTAGCGCTTAAGGGTGTTATGTGGTATATTGACAGCTAACAAGTTGCTTTTCAGCTTGTCTTTGTATCTTGGCCATGGGTGTCCTACGTTCCTGTAGCCCTGATCTAACTGGCTGTACATTAGGGTCTGGGGCATCCTACCATCAGACATTCTCAAGACATGACCAGTCCACCGTAACTGAGACTGTATGAGAAAAGTCACGATCCCGCCAATATTACTCTTGTTAAACAGGTCTACGTTAGATGTCCTGTCTTGAAGGTTAACTCCACAGATTGCATGCAGACAGCTTTTATGGAAAACATCCAGCTGGTGAATATGGTACCTGTATGGAGCCCATGACTCTGAGCCGTGCAAAAGGATGGCACGTAAAATAGCTCTGTAAACCCGAGTTTCCGAATCCAGTGGAATACCTCGCTCATTTCACAAGCGATGGCGAAGTTAGCCGAAAGCACTGGTACACTTAGCAATCCGATGCATGACTTTGCTACCAAGACAGGTAAAAGACTTTACTCAGTTCAGGGCTTTGGCTTCTATTTTCACTGGTCTCTCTGGAAATTTGTAGACTGAAGGTTTTCGTTTCTCACCAAAGAATTGCTTCGGAGTAGGACAAGGTTGGTGCACTACTTCAGTTTTCTTTATGTTAAGTGTAAGACCAAAGGCTTTACATGCAGCAGAGAAACGATTTATTAGATTTTGGGCATCCTGAAAGGATATCGCTACAAGAGCAGCATCATCAACAAATCACGAATAATTTGCGTACGAAGGTGGGTCTTGGATTTGAAGCGGTGATGATTGAAGAGACCACCTGTTGTTCGAAATTGAAACTTGACGCCACTCTCTGTGTCTGCCAATGCGTATTTCAGCATTACTGAGAAGAAAAGGGCGAAAAAGACAGGGGCCATGACACTACCTTGCTTGGTGCCATTTGTGACATCAAATGATTCTGACATCATATCACCAGACACGATATAAGCTTTCATTCCTTCATGAAAGGAGATGATGAACTTTTGCATGTTTTCAGACTTGCCAAAGAGCCTGTCGATTCACAAATACACACACACACACATATATATATATATATATATATATATATATATATATATATATATATAATGGCAAGGAATAAGCGGAATGTAAAGGACATAATTATGAAAACTAAGAACTAAGACAAACAACCGGTTTCGTCCCAGTACTCCTCAAGTTTGATACACTGGGATTATTTAATCATAAATTTAAAAACAAAAAAACATTCAATGAGGGGGGAAAGGCGAAAAAAATTTATATATGATAGAAAGAACTAGAGCCCAATCACATTCAAGCCCAACAAGCAATCTCTCTGCTTACAGAGAAACGGCCTGCGGGACTTGATGTAAATGGACTCAAGCACCTTCAAATGATATGCAGAGTGAGACTTCGCCAGAATGGAAAAACAGTCAACACTCAAACCAGCAACACATTCCCTGCTAGTTATAGCGTGTTCCGCTATAGATGACCCGGATGTATTCACTATGCAAAACGTACACTCTGATCGGAAATAATATACAAGGCGAATCAAAAATGCTTTTAAAAGTTTTGGGACCGTGTTCAGTACTTCAAAAGATGGACAAAAGTCGATATAAACCTATCGTTTTTATTTCCCAAGTACTTCCGATCGTCTTCCGAGATTATTTTCAGCGGTTCAAGTACTAATACAAAACAGTGTATTACTCAGGGTTGCAAGTAGTAATACAAAACTTTATTTGCCCTCCATTTGGAAATAAAAGCGATTTTCACAGTTATAACACAGTTCTCACATCTTTTAATTGTAATACACTGAATTATATTAGTCAGTACGAACGGATTATATTAAAAATAAGCAGACATAATGTTTGCAATTTATTTAACCAGACAGGCTAAAAAGAGAATTTGCTGCCTAAATACAAAAATATAATTGTGGGCACATTCCTATGGGTAAGGGAAACTCGGATGTGTTCCACCACGGAATATGTGATCGAGCAGCGCTATATCGACTTTAATTCGCTACCTCTTCATCACCGAGGCCCGTTGGCATAGTTGGGACGACGTTTGCCTGATAACGTAACTGTCCGGTAGTGGATGCGCACTGCTGATGAGTCCCAAATATAGGAAGAAACGGCCGCCCAGTGTTTATTGCTTGTGTGGATGTTTCTTCTAGACACGATGAATTGCTTAATTATAATTATCTCAAATCCTAATAATTTCTATCACACAAACAGCCTCCCACACACACATATTATATATATATATATATATATATATATATATATATATATATATATATATTATTTATTTAAAAATATGATTCCAAATCGCGACATAAGAAGTCTTCATGTTTCAAAAACAAGAGCCAAAGCTTCAATATAATTATTTAAATTAAATTGAGTTAAAGTAGTTTCTGTTCCATCTTCAAGCGAAATTTTTTTGGAATTTCGCTTGAAGATGGAATCATATTTTTAAATAAATAATTATATTTATGCTCTACTTTTGTATCGAGCACTATTTTTTAAAATTAATAACTAAAATACTAAGGGACTTTGGATTATTTACCTAACCAGTTCCTTCATATTTTCTATATATTTTCACATATTATATATATATATATATATATATATATATATATATATATAATCATGCCTACACACACACACATACTCAAACAGACATATGTATGTTTGTGTGAGTGTGCAGTGTTTAAGCATGGGAGCCCTGTTCGCGCGTCTACGCATGTATCTTTGTATATCTAAAATAGATATACAGATATTTTATAGTACACTCCTATAAATATATATATATATATATATATATATATATATATATATATATATATATATATATATATATATATATACTTTTGCCGAATGTCAGTTAAAAAGTTCTATGGAAGCTGTTAAGGGAACATATTTACGGCAAATGAAAGAAAAACATTTTATCGTTAGTAATCGCTGCTAAAACAAAACAAAAATAAAGAAGCCTGGAATAAAATCGAAAAGAAAAAAAAAATGTTTGAATTGCTTGAGTTTCAATGAGAAGAAGATCTAAAAAGCCATGTTTGGTAAACATGGAACTTTCGGGAAACATTTGGACTATTCCCATACCGCTTGCCAAGAAGACAAACACGAAAATATTAAAATAGTCAATCATTCTTTTTATATGTTGAATCCATTTTGATAACACCTAGCTACATATCCATTCCTCTATCTCTATATATCTGTCTATCAATCAATCTTTCTCTCTCTCTCTCTCTCTCTCTCTCTATATATATATATATATATATATATATATATATATATATTAATATATTAACCAATCGAGGCTTTCTATTTGTAAAGCAAATTCAGGCTATATATATATATATATATATATATATATAGAGAGAGAGAGAGAGAGAGAGAGGGGGGGGAGATATAATTAGTCTGAGTATCGCTTGAAACCCCTGGTTACAAAATAATATCCGTATAACTAAGTATGTTAGTTCTATCATTGATAATGACCACATTCCAATAAATACCGCACATATACAAATCACACATACACACACTCACAGACCCCCACCCCTACACACTCTCAACCCCCATATATATATATATATATATATATATATATATATATATATTCTAAAACCGTCTACTCTATCATAATAAATGTTTGCTTATTTATAAATCCAAATCTCAATGCGAAGCTGAATACATCGGACGGTCGAGTCTCAGGTTAGATTCGAGAATAAGCCAACGTGTTCTTAGGTATATTAGATTACATTCTTGTGATCATTCTCATTTGTCGCAATCAGTGCACGAGTCTTCGATTGGACAACACCTATTAGATAATGAGTCATGCTCGTCTTGTTTTTCGACTGACTCGTTTTCCATTTTGCATACAGGCAAGTCAAAACACCATTTATTAATTTTGGAAGCTTTATGCTTAAAATTATTTCAGCCTGTACTATGCAAGCAGAAGGAGAATTTTTTTAAGGTCCTTAAATTTAGTCCGAGATATGTTAGCTTCATTTATTCCGTTTTATGCTCCACTGGATCAATTTTCTTTATTTACGTATTTTAAATCGTATTTTTTTCTTAATTTTACGTATTTACAACACTCGTAATTTTAAGCGTGTTCCACTACTGTCTCTTATCAATTTACATGAGTTAAAAAAAATTGCCAACGATTGGTCCCTGATGATGCGTTGGCAGAAAGGCAGCCTACGTCCGGATATTTAAAAAAAAAAATTAACATAAAATTATGTTTATTTAAATTAATATTCCTGTTCTGTGGTATCAGGTCTTTATTTCAATATATATATATATATATATATATATATATATATATATATATATATATATATATATATATATATATATATATATATCATCACCGTTTGTCGGGCTCATTACAATTTTAACAAAATATACTATTGCTATAATTTATATGCTAGAATGATTCTTTTACAAAATATATAATTTTATAAAATCTCTACGCATGAAATTTAAAATACATTTTGATATTTTAATGAAGATTTTCTTTAAATTCCAGGCATGTAAGAAAAAAAATGAAAATAAAGCCAGACATGTTTCTCTTTTTGAAAATATGGTGTGTATCAATCACGTGTGTTTGTATGTATGTCTATGTGTTAGTGTTTTTATGTGCATCTCTGTCTGTAAATTTGTTGTTTAATTTATTGTCCAAATTTATGAAAAGTACTGCTGACTGATATCATATATCATCAAAACGACCTCAGTCATCATCCTCACACCCAACCCTCAAGTCGACGAGTTAAGACTACCGCTTTGATTTTCGCCGAATTTAAAGTTGGGCTAAATTTAATTTTCCCTGTCTCACTAAAAAATCTTATTCCATATTGAATAAGTTATTTAAAATGGACAATAGAAAAGAAATAAAAATGTGTTCTTTGAAAAACAGGGCATACGCGTCATTAATTTTCTTTTTAAATTATTTATAAAATTATGAGCAAGAAATACATTTCCTTTAATGTATGTCTCCAGCTTCGATCAGGCTCAGAATTACTCAGCCCAACTAGCCATGTTAATTTTATTTAATCTTCCTTTTACTTATTTTTTACTTTCATTCTTCTTTATTATGAACTGTATTAACGAAATATATTTCGGGCAATATCTTGAGGCCCCTCCGTTTAAACATAAATTCCGGATCCAAATGAATCAAGAATAGGATGTACTACGAAAAATGTTTGTTCATTTGAAATAGATATAATGGAATGTTGACGTACTCGGGCTAAGCTCGACCACCGCATTCGCCACTCAGGGTGTCTCAAAACAATGTATACACTCTTTAAATATTCATAGTTAATAATACATTAGCGTGATGTAAGAAATTATATGGATGAAAATATGCAAAACAGATAGATTGGAAAAAGAGGGACAGTTGAATACCCACCTAGATCACCAGATTTGACACCCTTGGATTTCTTTTTGTGGGGGTTTTAAAAGAGAACGTTTGCAGCAGAAAATCTGAAACAATTATTGAAATGAGAGTAGCAATTGAAGAAGAATGTGCTCAAATACCAGAGGAAATGATACTGGACGTTTGTAGGTCTAATTCTTCAAGATATGAAAAGTGTATTGAACAGAACGGCAATCAATTTCAGCACTTGATGCGAACTCATCATTATATGAACATTCTGCCATTGCTCCTAAGTAGCTCTTATCTTATTAAAGTTAATTTCTATGCTTTTTGTGTATTTACTCTCAAATTCTTTAAATGTGTATTCTTTCTCTTGCATTAATCTTATAGTCAAAACACATAAATTGAATGAGTTATAACGATTCAAAAGTGTATACATTATTTTGAGACACCCTATATATATTGGTGTGTGCGCGTTTACAAGTGTATTTCTGTATATCTATCTATCTATCTATCTATCTATCTATCTATCTATCAAATATCCGTGTCAAATTCCCACCGGTGTAAAGGGCACACCTGTTTTAGTGTACGAAATTATGAAGACATTTTGTGTAAAATACACAATGAATTTAAAAATCTTTTAACCACTAAATTTAAGTTAAATTTAACATTTGATCATCTTTTCTTCCTGTTTGTACCGAGGAAAAATTAGAGTTTATATATGTTCTTGAGAAAAGCCAAAGAAAGATCTGTAATTTAATCGTTTATGACTTGACATCTCAACTTCAGTCAATTTCTCACTGTCGTTTCGTGGTTTCCTTCTGTCTGTTCTACAAATATTTCCATGGCAGCTCCTCGGAAGAGTATTATTTCTCTAGTGCCCCGTCTACATGAATTTAAGCTTTCTCCTAGATTGGCATCTAGGTCCCACACATTTACTGTTGAAATAGCGAAATGCAACAGCCAAATCTACTCCAACAGTTTTTTTCCTCGCACTTCCCGCGAGTGAAAGACCCTTCCGTTTACTTGCTTTCCAGATAAATACAATCTTCAGATATTTAAATGCATCGACAATCGTCATCTTTCTTCTTGAATCCCGTTCATCTTTTTTTCCTTTCCTCAATCCTCTCTACTCTCAGTTTTCACTTTCACTTTCACTTTCACTCCCTGCGTACTAGTAGCATCCACTTCTTGCCTGGGGTGAAATGATTAAAATGAAATTTTATTGCGACAATGGTAATGTTAAAATTAGACATACAGGTAACATTCGGCATTAATCTACAAAACTGTCGGTGTTTATTGTCGGTTGAAATTCATAGATATTTGCAGGAAATTTCCTTTTTCAACTCTACGGTTACTAGTATTCAGGTAAAATTATTTGTCCAACTTTTGCTTCTGGAAGTGTGGAAATTTAATACATACATGTGATTTATAGAAATATATGAGTTCATATATATATATATATATATATATATATATATATATATATATATATAAGTATAGGATTTGTGTATACGGAATAAATTCCAATAACCAACAAATAGTATTCTTAAAAGATTCAACACCAGCACTTGATAAGACACTAGAAATTTTGTAACAAAATATCTGTTTTTGTCGTGATCGTATAAAATTTTATGTTATAATTTTCGAATATATATATATATATATATATATATATATATATATATATATATATATTTATGTATATATGGCAGTGATGGAAAGCAAGACGAAAGGAATACGCCCAGTTGGAAGAAGATTGAACGCGTCGTTGTTGGAAAAAGAAATAACTCAACATGTAACTTACAGAATCGATGTAACAATTTAGATATCTGAGAAGCTTATAAACGGGGAATGGGAAGTACGAAGCGGAAAGGCACAGAAGCACAGAGAAAGGAGCCTTCTAAAAGCTGAGCAAAGTATTAAGAAACAGAGAAATATCGTTAGAAACAAAGAAAAGTGTACTGAAGACTAGTATCAATCCATCGATATGGTAATGAATTCTGGGAAATCTCCTCACAGACGAAGAAGAGACTTGAAGCAATAGAAATGTAAATGTATTTCTACAAAATGATATTTTGAATACAATGAATCGAAATTATGAGCAACGATGACGTTCTAGAAACAGTAGAAACAAAAGAGACACTTAGAATTAACATCAGGAAGAAACAGTTGATATTTCTCGTGCACATAATGGGGAACGAGTGTATGAAAAATTTGACATTCAGAACACAAATAATAGAGGGACGGAGGAAAATTATGCGTAAGTGAGCTTGACTGAATGAATGACGGAACAATGCTTGTAAGTGACGGCAAAAAAGCAAATATATATTATTCGCTGCAAAGGGCAGGACATTTCAATATAATCACCACCATTCAGAAGGGACATGTCACATAGAAGAAGAAGAAGAAGAAAATGATGACGATGATTGTGATGATTTTAATATAGAAACTTGCGTAGAAAAGGAGGTGATTTTTATCTCGATCTCAATTGTTTTTGTTTGATGTACAGCAGAGTTTCGCTTCTGGAGTTCGCTCTTTTAAGCGACACCAACTTTCGCCGAAGATTGACTGGGAAGTAAAAGGTAGAATTGTGTGGGCGGAGATGAAGTAGCAAGATAGCAGGAAATAGAGTATATCCGGCAAGATTTGACCCTAGAAATCAAGTGAGATTTATCAAATATTTAGTCCAGTGAATGAGATTAGATGCATATACTGGTTAATAGATGAACGGAACGTCTACTCAAAAACGAGAGTCCATTAAAAATCACATTTAACACACACACACACACACACACACACACATATATATATATATATATATATATATATATGCGTGTATGTGTTTAATTTCGCGCATGCGCGTTGTTTGTTTTTGAATTTGTCGACTGCAGTTTATAGTAGGGCCAGCTGGGCACTGTCTGTGAGAAAAAGAGCACAGTGACTCTATTTACTCCGCCTGAAATTTGGAAACGGCATGCTGTATTGCTTGGTATTCGCGCCGAAAGCTCCATTACGAACATTTCAGAGTGTTTGAGTGTCAATCAGAGTAGTGTGCAGATGATTCGTAAAGAGTTGGATGAGTCTAATTAGGATTAAGAAGACGTTTGTAGTGATCACTGTTGATATCGACGTTATACCTACATTTATTTTCCGACATGGCGTAACACTCAACTTGGAGGTCTACATCAAGTGAGCTGAGGAGGTAGTGCTGCCCTAGTTAAAGAGGGTGACTGCTGAAAGACACTAAGTCTAGCAACAGTACTTTGCACCATAAATATCTGTGAACATATCACCCCTTACATCTAGCCACGTAAATCTTCAGCCAGCAATTTTTTTTTATTGTTATATGTGGGGTGATGTTGAGAAGAGACCAACAAAAGCATTTGTAACACCAAAGATGAACTGATGTTAAGGATTGTGGTAGCATTCAACAACTTAAAGGATGAGAACGTCCAGAAGAGTTGTAGGAGATTCCGATGTCGTATAGAGGCCCTAGTTGAAGCCGATATTTTTGTGTAATTTTCGTAAATATATCTGTTAAAATGAGATACCAGGGTTATTTTCAGTTTAGACGAGAATTTATCCTCAGGTCATTGCAAAAGTTCGTTCACTGTTAATATAAAATGATCGCTCTTTTACACAGGTGTTAGCTTTGGTGTTGATTTCGGTATAAGTTGAA
Organism: Acanthosepion pharaonis; assembly: GCA_903632075.3. NCBI lineage: Eukaryota > Metazoa > Mollusca > Cephalopoda > Sepiida > Sepiidae > Acanthosepion > Acanthosepion pharaonis. Next base: position 706,905 of record CAHIKZ030000781.1, on the reverse strand, counting down.
ACTTTCCATTTTTCAGTTGCCAGTCAGATATTCTGAATGTTGAGATTTTGTCCACAAATTAAATCCTTAAAGGTAGAGGATGAAAAATTATGTTGTATGAATTTTAGGAAGGAGTAAGCGTCGGAACTACGGCACAAACATTCAAAACATTTATTTGGATCGTTATACAGCTCTTCGGACGGTCAAAATGCGGTTTGACAGAATTCATAACAATATATATATATATATATATATATATATATATATATATATATATATATATATATATACAGAAAAACCTTTCAGAAAAAAAGTAAATAAAATAAAAATAAATAAATCTCCATAGACACTTAACCAGACTAGACGATGTCATCTTCCGCTTTAAATTTAGACACCCCAACCATACCCTGACTTGACGTTCTGTGAATGTAACTGAGATAGTGAGACAAATTATTAAGCCTTACGCCCCTTTTCTTTAAACGATTGCTCTAGCCGTTACCATAGTAATTTTAATTTCAATAATGAATATGCTTATAAAACGCGTAAATTTCAGGAATAAGTTATTCCAATAAAAAAATTCGCTTGAAGATGGAACAGAGCTTAGTACTTTAATTCAATTCAATTCAAATAATTATATTGAAGTTTTCGGCTCTTGTGTTGAAACCTGAGAACTCTTATGTACCGTTGAAATCATATTTTTAAATAAATATATATATATATATATATATATATATATATATATATATATATATATTATATTGGATATATATATTTAGTTGGATGTGAGTTTGTGACCCTGGGTTTCACGCTTTTGCGATCGTCAGACAAACACACACTTCACACACACACACACACACACACACACACACACACACACACATATATATATATATATATATATATATATATATAGAATATAGAATCGTCAATCGGAGATTTTACCTCTAAACCCTAAGCCACTGGCGTATGCCAGGGATGAAGCTGAATTTAAGCGTATTTATTTTAAATAAACACGCAGTAACTGAGAGAACTCAGTACATTTTACCGAAGAGTCTTGCATTAATAGCAGTAAGAGTGACTTTTTACAAACTCACATTTCCTCCGCCGAGAGCTCAACAGAAATAAAATTTTCAGGAGCATATTGAATATGCATGTGTCACACCGTTTGCACTTTCAGACATTCATGTCAAACGCAATCATATAGTGGTGAGTGTATAATGGCCGTTATTTAATTGGAAAATATATTAGTTTATCGTAATGCTGGCGTAGTTAAGCGCTATTTATATAGTGGTGTAATCTTTTCCAAAAACTTAAACAAAAAAATATTCTCATACATTAAATCTAGCAATCGGTTGGTTTATGGTCATGAGAAATATTATTTAAAAAAAAGACCTCATCAGTGAGTGATGCTATTTTCGTCAATCAACTTTAAACAACAAAAAAAATTCATAAATAAGGAAGTAGCGTTATTCTTGATTTTTTTTTTCTGTTTCTGGTTTTACAAAATGTTTTGCAAAAGAAGAGAATCAATGGCGAACATTGTATGTGAACAGATTAGTCGATCTTTTCAAACTTCCAATAATATTTCCTACGCTACGTTTAACGCGGCATAAGACGAAGGAATGTAACTGCTTCTTTCCAACTGTTGAGGATCGGCATGCAAAAACAGTCTCTTTGATCCTAAACTCCAGCAATCCTTCCTGGAAGCAGAATAAGTTAGCAACGATTACAGCCACAATGAATGTTTTGTTTTTGTTTTTTTGTTTTTTATTTTTTTTTTTTTTTGAATGGTTATCATCCTGCCGATATTTGGGAATATGTTAGCTACTTCATTTTACTATTTCAGCATGAAAGGTTTATTTTTTTTTTTAGCTTTGAACATCTGATAAAAATATATGAAGTATGTTTTATTCTATCTTCTGAAGATAGCCAAAACCTATAAAATAAATGTGAACGTATTTTTTTACTGATCTAACGTGGCAATGCATCCAATAAACCTGGCCTGAGATGAAGAGAAAACAAAAAATAAAAAATAAAAACACCGGAAAGATTCAAAGACTCAAAACAAATATGAAAGGATTCTTTAGAAGTATTTTCGGCTTTGATTCATTTGAGTTCGTCTTCGTTTGCTTATGTTTAGATGATAGGCGAATTGTGTTAGTTTTTCATTTCGCTACGTAACGTTTATTAAATAAGAATTTACGTAAAACTCCATTTATTGGTTCGTTTTATATAACGACGTATGATGCCTGAGCAAACATTATCGATACATCTGCGTTTCCTCGTCACTTGTTTTAATATATTTACCTTCTCCATACACATAAATATTGTCGATGCATTAAAAGAAGATGACCATTGCTGGCAAGTTTGGTCCATGGTGTTTGTTTTTGCTAGAATAAAAAAAAGGGCTGCTGAAGGGAGCATGTGACTTGAAATATGTATTGCAGATACGGCCAACAGAGTTGGTTTCTTCAGGACATCGCTTGCTTTGTAAAAGTTTATGGGCCTAGCTTGCGTTGTACAACATTTTCTGGTCCTAGCTTGTTTTGTAAACATTGTTCAGAGCCTAGTTTGTTTGAAAAACACTGCTCAATGACTAGATTGTTTAAAAAACTTTGTTCAGGGCCTAAATGTTTTTGTATAATTTGTTCAGGTCTAAGCTTGTTTTGTGAACAATGTTCAGAGCCTAGCTTGTTTTGTAAACACTGTTCAGAGCCACGCTTCTTTTGTAAAGTTTGTTCAAGGCCAAGCTTGTTTTGTAAACACTTTTCATGTCCTTGCTTGTTTTGTAAAATTAGTTCAGCGTCTAGCTTGTTCTGTAAGTACTGTTCGCGGTCTATCTTGTCTTGTAAAATTTGTTCAGGGCCTAGCATGTTTTGCATACTCTGTTCAGGGTCTAGCTTGTTTTGTATAATTTGTTCAGGACCTTGCTTGATTTGCAATTTCTGTTGAGGGCCCATCTTGTTTTGTAAACTTTATTCAGCGCCTAGCGTGTTTTATATGCACTGTTCACGGCCTAGCTTGTCTTGTAAAATTGTTCAGGGCCTCGCTTGTTTTGTAAACTCTGTTCAAGATGTTCGTTGGCTTTCATGTGACAGGTGAGAACGGATAAGTTTTTGCATGTCTACTGATACACCACCAAGTTCAAGGTATTCATTAAACGATTACAAAAGTTGCTGACAAATCACTTTTTGTTTTTTAGTTATAGTGACGACTACAATGACTGTGATAGGCAGCAAGTGGCTTGCAATGATTATTACGGATAATGATTATTACTGATAATGATTATTACGGATAATAATTATTACGGATAATGATTATTACGGATAATGATTATTACGGATAATAATTATTGGGGATAATGATTATTACTGATAATGATTATTACGGATAATGATTATTACGGATAATGATTATTGGGGATAATGATTATTACGGATAATAATTATTGCAGATAATGATTATTCCGGATAATGATTATTACTGATAATGATTATTGCAGATAATGATTATTCCGGCTAATGATTATTACGGATAATGTATATTGCGGATTATGATGATAAGTGATAATGATTATTACGCATAATGATTATTACGGGTAATGGTAAACTAAATGATTCTGTACAGCTCCTGGCCTGTTTTGTAAATTTTGTTTCGCTTTTTCGCGTGTTTTCATTTGGCAGATGAGACCTGGCCGGTTTCTGCAAATTCTCTGACATGTTAAGTCATTCTGAGCATCGTAATTTGTTCATTGTCAATGTTTTACCGCTAGCACTCTCTCTGTGAACGACTAAACCTGTAAATTGATGAATCCAATTATTTTCCGTTTCCACCTATCCGCTTTTTGCACAACGCATCGTTTCTATATGACTGTTTGGGTACCCCAACATCATTTGGTAAGCCTAATATTTAAACCCTGCGGAATTATACGTCTAAATCTGTAAATAGTTTAATGTAAGAGATCTAATCAAAAAGTATCAGCACTGGTGCTATCAATTCGGTATTGTCCCTTTCTCTTCTTTTCCAAGATTTTCTATTGATGCAACTCTTTTTCTGAGATAGTGATAGGATCTACTTTATCTGTCTATACTTCTTAGATTAGGTATTCTGTACACTATTTACATTAGTCGGACTATCATTCTAACTGATAACTGACATCCTTTAGACACGGCGCGTGGAACTAGAAAAGTCTAACCAAGCGAGCGAAATAAAGGGTCCAGTTCGACATACCAACCAACTGAAGAAGGCCGGGGCGTACAACGGCCGAAATGTTGTAATAAATATGGCAATAAAGATGAGGATGATAGTCCGAGCAATGTAAATAGGGATAGTATCTTGTTGGTATTCTTTTGGATTTCTTCGACATCTTGAAATCTTGTTCCTTTCATGTGGGATTTGATTTTATGAAAGAAGAAAAAAAAAATTGCAATGGGCGGGATCTGTGGAATATGATGGCTGTCGGACATGGAGAATGCGGTGCTTGAACAAACGGAGCTGAATGGGCAGGTGTATTGTTATGAAGTTGCCACTCACCGAACAGCCTCCTGCTCATCATTTTACAGCTCAAATGGCTGTAACTATGTTCAATGCTAAGAGTTTCTTTTTTTCTCTAGCACTTTAAGATTTTGAAACTCACTTCAGAACCTCTCGCTTTCTAGTAAAATTTTATATCCAAAAAATTGAATGCAATATCAGTCGTTATCATCTGTCTGCTTAATTCCTATCCTTTATCTTTTTTTTCCTTCATACTATTTTCTTTTTCTCGTACTGTCCCACACTCAGCTCTTCCATCTTAGCGGGTTTATTGGCGGGCTTGGTGTGAAACAATTCAAAAAATTGTTTCAGATGAAAACTTAATTTTTGGATTTGGTAATGCAATTTTATTTAACTGAGCACAAATTGACTGAAGACTTTTAAAATAATACAAAAAAATTCCAATTGATATTTTTTATTATTTTTTATTAAGATCCTCATGGAGGAAGTTATATATAAATAAATAAATAGAAATCACCACTTCAATATGACCTTTGAGCCGTGTCTATATCTCTAAACACTCTAGCAAGAATATTTAAGGAAAAGAATATATAGAAATATTTTAACATATTTTAACAGAAAAAAATGGGTGGGTCATGAGGAATTTTTTTTTCTTCTTTTTGACATTCACTAGGAGCTTATTTACACTAGTTGCTCTTTAAGGAATAAATTTATTTTAGTTATGGCTCCTTATTTACCACTCATCGTGTGCAACATTATCAGCTTTTATTGTTGTTGTTCCAACGAAACTAGCTGATGTAATGTTGGACGAAAAAATTAGTTAAAAGAATGCAATCATTCTTTTCTAAAGAAAATATAAATGAAAGCTCGGGATGAACAGTCGTATTAAATAAAAACCCCCAAAATACATTACTAACGTAACTGTCAAAACATGAGGTAAAAATAACAACACTAGAGGAAAACACCTTTGAAATGGCTATAGAAGTGAAAGAAAGTGCTTGGGACAATAAAAATTATGGAATATATCTGTACACACTTAGGCCTACCAACTGAAAAAAAATCAAGAAAACTTAACAAAAATTAATTCATTCTTCTTTGTCTGCCAAATATATATATAATCATATATATATATATATATATATATATATATATATATATATATATAATATATGAAATATATAATATATATATATACATATATAATATGTATGTATATAATATACATATGTATATATATATATATATACATATATGTATATATATGCATATAATATATATATGTGTGTATATATATATGTGTATATATATATATATATATATATATATATATATAGAGAGAGAGAGAGAGAGAGAAAAAAAGATAGAGAGAGAGAGAAAAGAGAGAGAGAAATGAAACCCAGGTTCAGAAACTCATATCCATACAAATTATATATATATATATATATATATATATATATATATATATATGGTGATTTGATAATTGTCTCCTTATTCTATGTATGAGTGGCCAGCTAATTGCCCTGACGTGACTTTTTTTCCTTTGGGTGTTGTTATACCAAACCAAGTCTTTGGAAGAACTTGAATTGCGAATAAAAAAGTCATATCTTCCATGCCACAAGAGTTCCTATTGAAATCAGTTGATTCCTGAGAGGCTCGACAATCGGGTTGCAAAATCAGGTGCCCATATCGAACTTTAAATAAAACCTCATGCTAAACGCTTCCCTCTAATATTCATTTCTTGTAAAAATTATACTTAATAAATAGATAAATATGTAATTTGAAATGAGGTGTTTCTTTTCCATCTCCCTGTTGTTATTCCAAATGTAAGAAAAAATCTTCAGCTGCAAGCTTTCGCAAACCGAAACTGAAAAATAAATCGACATCAGTTGAACAGCAAGATGTGAGATAGTCCTGAAATTCTGGAAAGTTTGAGTTGCATGATAACTTTGCCTCATATGAAGAATTCCACGTTTTATTTCCCCGTCCTGGGTAAGACGATAAACTACATCCAGCAGCAAGACATCTGATCAGGAGGTTTTGAGGAGCGTGGAACCACCTCGAAATTGGTGGTGTTCCCAGGTCCCCCTGACCCACGGTGGTAGCAGCTGTTCGGGTCCCAGCTATGGGCAAATAGTTAACTATTACCAGCAATACTTTTTTGAAAAGAAATATTAGCAGCAATACATTTTTGAAGGAAAAATATTAACAAAAACAGATTTTTGACAAAACAAAATATTACCAGCAATAAAAAGATTTGTCAGCATTACATAACCCATTGTGGTTGATATGCCGTAAAACAAAATAAACCAAACGAAATCCCAGTTCGTTGTGGTTATTCATTGGTCATTTGTTTGTTAAGTCGGCTGATTCGAATTGTTTGACTATTCTGAACATAAATTCCTCTATGTTTGGCTAACACGGATTAATTATACTTGGTATCAATATATATTTTATTTCTTTAGATCACCATACGAAAATACACCGTCTGTAACATTTAACCAAACATTTACATTAGCTTGAAGCTTAATCATTTTTCTGCCCTGAACTAATATTTTTCGGGTAGTATAAACACCAGCTTGGGTAGAAGCGTTTTGATAATCTCTTAAAATACGTAAAACTATGATCTCACACTTTACAAGTGGTTTGCTTCAAAAACAGGAAACGTCAATTATAATTATTTTTTCTCTCGAGAATAAATATAATTCTTCTTTTACAAATATTTTTCCATAGTCAAAGAAATAAAGTAAAAACAAATAACAAGCGGCAGTTTGAGTTAATCATCAGTGATAATTTTATACTAAAACTCCAGTTATTTTTATTTAATATATATTTTCCCCAATGAAAAAAAAAATCTAAGGTAGATGATTATGCACATCGTCTTTTGCTGAGAAAATGGCTGCGGCATATTTAATGAAATATTACCTTATTTTCTTCCATTTTTTTTTTTAGTTGCGTGACCCGCCACATAATATATTGTGCCACATGCGAAGGAGGCCGGGTTGGGTAACGGATAGAGGCTCAGATTGAGAAATCAGCGAACCGATTTGGAATTGCAGGAGCCGAATTCAAATTTCAGTCGTATCCATTACCATTTCGCAAGAAGATATGAATTCACTTCTTCTCCCCCAGCTATGGGTAAATAACTAGATAGACTGGGTTCTATAGCCTTGTGTGGCAACAGGTCCAAGAGAAAGTAACTCTGAATTCAAAACCGGCATGAAGAGTGTTGACCTTTGTCAGGCTATCTTACCCAAGAAACACCACTTCTACTGCGGCAGCTGTACATCTGTTGCCCCTACGAACATGCTGGGTCATGGGATTCGCGATCGGACCACCTGTGGCCTACTGTCCGAAAGAGGTTACCAATTACTTCCCTAGAGAGTGGGTATTTTGTTATGATAAAAGGAGAATTTTCCGGTGGCAGCATTAGAATTTATTTCCGATTCAAACATTCGATTTCGCAGTTAACTGGTCTTACAAAGAAAAAAAAATGGATGCACAATTTTCGATATGTTACTATCAGTATTCGATCAGTGCAGCTGTCAAGAAAAACAGCAACAAAAACTCGAATATATGGATCGTTGCATCAGCAGTGGAAAACAATTGCGCACTGCATTGTTCGAGCTGTTTTTTTTTTCCCGACACTTCTTCGTAAGAATCAATGTAATATCTGATATATGGATGACCGATTCGCTCCCAAGTATACCTCTCTATTTATATGGTTACATAATACTTGTTGCAGATGCAAGCTCAGGCACATTTCTGTTTATACAATACCTGCACCTTAGTTTGTTTTCTATTAAAATATAAGAATTGGAGATCACACAGTCCAGCATATAGGAATATTTAAATATTTTGGAACTTCTTTAAAAAAAGAATAGAAAATATAACGTTGAGAAGCAAGAGCCACTCTAATAGAATAAAATATCTTCCAAAAGAATATTATTAAGAAATAGGAATATGAGTTGAATTGTTTGCAATACAAATACTCCTAGATGCCAGTGAAACATGGAAAATATCACAGATGTTGAGGAGAGGAAGCAAAAGAGGTGTACTTCTGCATAAGAATCCTGAGTATACCAGGAACTGGACATCGGAATAAAGTGGACAAGTGAAAATAATTAAATGCATATACTTGGAATCAGAAAGAGACAGTTGATATTTCTACGGGATATATCTTGAGAAAAGAGGGCTTGCAGAATTTGCCACTCACAGGATATATTAAAAACAAGAGGATCAGAGGAAAACAGTATTGAATTTCTCTAGCCAGATTTTACAAGGTGCGACAGAAATACTTCCTGGGATTATCTCTCACATAATGCCAATATATTAGCTCTACGAAAACACTATTACCACTAATGGTATCAGTATATGGAAGATATTTGGTGCTGTATATCTGGGAAGAATTTCCGCCGCAGCCTGTATAAATGGATGTTAGAACTGAGAGTGAGAAAGTAAAGAAAATACAAAACTTACTGAGATCTACAAAGAAGAGTAAAGTGTGAAGAGCTTCGGTCACCCACGTTAAGGGTCGTGCCGTGAGAATCAATAAGCTGTAATTTGTCTGTGCGCCAACATTCTCTTCCTTAATGTTCTCCTATGTTATTTTTACTTCTCAGTTACAATGGTTTTTCTTTTAAATTTTGCCAGCTCTGTTGATATTTTCCAGCTAACAAAAAAACATTGCTGCAACGTTTTTGTATTGTTACTTTGTAACGCTGCGCAAGAATTATAATATGCATTTAAATTAGTCATTCTCAGTTCTTTTAAATGCGAAAATAATATTTATAAATTATATATATTTATATATGTATATATATATGCATATGAAAATTTCTCCGATTTAACCAGCAGAGAAGACAATATTTATGAATAAAAATAACAATATTGACCCATTGTCATTTTTATTCATAATCATATATATATATATATATATATATATATATATATATATATATATATATATATATATATATATATATATATATATATGATACACACACACATATATATATATATATATATATATATATATATATATATATATATATATATATATATACCAACATTTAATAATAACAACTATGAACATGGGCACAATATTTTGACCGCATTTTGAAAAATGAAACCTTATATAAATCATGCATGAAACACACTTTCATATTTAACAGTTAAAATATTTCATCCTTGAAAATGGCTAAATATATTGCCGAAAGCGCTCGGATAAAAAGAACATTCGGGCAGTTTCATGAGAAATTGTATAAAAATGAATCCAAGCACCTTTTCTGTCGTATTCAATGAAATATGCATAATATATATATATATATATATATATATATATATATATATATATATATATATATATATATATATATATATATATATATATTATATTGGTGCAGAATGATATCTAACCTCCATATTTTTACTATTGTATACTATCTACTATTCAAATTTCTACTATGGTACGATATTTACAAACTGTTGGAAGTATGGAATATGCTAGGGTTAAGGTTAGGGCGAGGGGTTAGGGTTTAGGCTTATGAGTTAGGATAGAGTTTAGGGTTAAAGGCAGTGAGCAGTGAACTGGTTTTGCATTAAATATCATTAACAATTTTTTTATAGAAAAAATTTAAAAAATCATCAGATATTGATTTTAATGTTTGTAAACTGATTTGATGTCAGTTAAAATAAACTAAACATGTCATCCTTTCTCCTCACCATTTTCCGGCAATAATGATTACATCGTCGTTAGATATCATACTCTATTGGCACTTTTATATTTAAGTGAAGATCAAGTTAGGCAATGCGGAATATTTCAGCTTTCGAAAACTTACTATTCCGTTTTGATAAGGTTTAAGGTGAATGGTCAGCTTTGCATCAAGAAAATAGTCCGAATTCAAAATTACAGTAACATCGACACAATGTCATGTATAGTAAAACAAAATAGAATCTGTTGGCAGCTTTTAAAAAATGTTTAGTATTTGTTGTGTTGAATAATTTATTTCCATTTTTTATAAAATTTGCATTCGGACTATTTCCCCTGACTTTGTTATTAAACAACGTTTCAATCGTTGTGTCATCCGGCCTTCATCAGGTGTATCCAGATTACATACAGTAAATTCCGAACAGGACTCTTTATTTAACAGCTATATTGCTGAGTCTATTGCGGTAAATTGTTTTCGTTAAATTGCTTATGTCTAGGGATACCGTATCTAGTTCTTATTTTTAGTACTACGCTGTTTCCATTGAGTCCAAGTCCACACTCCCCGGCCAAGGGATTGAACTCACAATTACTATTGCACCAAGTTTTATTATTCGTATATTTCTTTATTCATACTAATAATTTAATAGTACGCTTCCTTTTCCACTTATTTTTGTTATTACTTGGCTAAAAGAGAGTTTTCGTGTTGTTCCTGATTTTGAGCCAAATGTTCGAGAGAATCATACATAGAGGTGGGGAGGGGGAGATGAATGTCGGGTAACAACATCGGGATTTATCCAATAAAGTGTAGACACGAAGTCCGCCAATCGACGTTCTCGCGAAATGAAAATCTCGTGAGGCAAGACGAGAATAGGAAGATAATTGCCACAACTCGTATCAGACTAGTACGTTTATGGCAATCAGTATGCGGATAGCGCAGAGAATGAATCTCGCTCAAGACGGCTGCGGCACGCTAAACTCATTTTGTCACTGAAGAAGACGTCAAGTTAGAAAACACCGACCATTCGCTGTATTGACATTATTCAATTTGGGCCAATAGAGATCGATAGAGGCATTCCCGGTAGACAATGCGAACTGGTAACGCGCATATTTCTACGAGGCTAGTTTAATCATGGTTTTGGTTCAACGTGGACAGTAGAATTAACCGGACTCTTTCAGAATGGAAGATGTGTATTCAGGTGTGCACACGTTAATTACTACGGGTTGTAGGCATACGCTGCCGAAACAGAGAGAATTTGGAAATGCTTGCAGGTACACTTTTGCTATTATATGTACTATGAAAATAATACATATAATTGTGTCTTAAAAATCATATATATATATATATATATATATATATATATATATATATATATATATATATATATATATATGCCACATTTAAGATAATTTCAGAATAGCCGTGAAAAGTGGTTGGCGAAAAGATTCACAATGAATGTCCAATTTAAATTGAAACCACTTCTCCCGACCAGGGATTAAACTTACAATTAATACGTAATGCACAGAACAATTAATCCACTAATTCTCAGCAGTTATGTTAGTTTTAAGGTTCTGCAATCTGCACTCACTATTTTCCCACAGAACAATAGTGGATTAAAGTCAATAGTACGAAAACAGTTTAATCCAATAGATTAAATAAAAGGTTAATTTCAAAATCTCTGTGAATTGATCCAGCTCGGCATGTAGCTGATGAAGATCAGGTGGTGGCTAAAATTTTGTGATAATAACTACAGAGAAAGAGATAACAATTTGCATGTAAATAATGTTAATAAAAATGGCCAGATAGACAAATTTCAAATCTCAATTGTTTGCTCCATTTAAAATATGATATTTTCTTAGAAAATATTAAGTCTAAATATAGCCGGATTGATATAAAATGAATGCAATGGGGTACCCATTTGGTTCATATATATTACTTGTTACCCAGGAATATTTGCCAGACCAAAAGTGAAATTTGACCTCAGGACACGTCACTATTTCAATTTCATTCAAATTGTTTATGTTCATTTGCATGTTCATATTTATAAGTTAAGTCAATGATAGGACTAAAAATATTTATACAAAATGAAAAAAAAAAAATTTAAATTATTCTCGTTATTAACGAATAATTTCTGTAAAGATGAATAAAATCTTTTCTATCTGACTTTTAGGTTTAAAGGAAAACGTATAAGTTTCTTTTGCATCCAACTTCATAGTTTTATTGGTCAGACACGGTAGGGCTTGTCCAGACTGAGGGCGTGTATTACTCAAAGGTTTTACGTCAAACTGGGGCTACTCTGTGTATGTTTACCTGCGCTTGTTATTGTATTCATTCGTCTTTTACACTTAACCATTTGAAGGTTGAAAAATGTTATACTGTAAAATTGTTTGCAAAGATAATAAATATATAGTGATATACGTGAATATATATATATATATATATATATATATATATATATATATATATATATATATATAATGGACTCTCCCATCGGTTTCGGCGTATGAGTATCTGCCAGCTTATTGATTCAGTTATGAAAGTTTATGCGATAATCTTAAGTGGCATTTAAGACCCGTTAGTGTTTTACAAAGGAGGCCACATACGGAGCAAGTGTGAGGATTGTGAGATGAGATCACTGTTAGATTGGTTGACTGTTTAGATCTTGCTCTCGCTTCTTGAAGATTATTCAGACAAGCAGATTGAAAATTGCTGAGTCCACTAAAACACGTTGATCTCCATTCTACCTGCCCCAAAGCTAAGCGTTCAATGTTGTTTTGTAGCATATTAACTGCTGACAAGTTGCTTTTCAGCTTGTCTTTGTAACTTAGCCATGGGCGTCCTACATTCCTGTAGCCCTGATCTAACTGGCTGTACATTAGGATCTTGGGTATCCTGTCATCGGACATTCTCAAGACATGACCAGCCCACGTAACTGAGACTGTATGATAAAAGTCTCGATTCCTCCAATATATATATATATATATATATATATATATATATATACACTGAATTCATAGGAGCAGAGGAGTTGTATGCATACATTTCCCAAGGGTATTTCCGCTTAAGTGAACGAACCTAACGGAAATTTGCCCCTAGATTAACAATTCTGTATCATTATCCAATCTCGCATCTCAGCTTGTGCATGTATGTATCTCTGTATGTATGTATGTAGGTATATGTGATGTTATCAGACTGGATCGAGGCCGGTCCCAGCGTGCGGCACCTTTGTAAAGTGCCTGGAAAACCATACCACGGGATGACCAAAGCCTTGTAAGTGAAATTAAGTAGAAGGAACTCTTGTGGGCCTGAGTTCTTGAGCGTGCTGGCCTTGCTCAAATCGTTCATCACGCTAGATAACACGCTGTCTCCCAAAAACTTTAACTAAGGTTTAGTCAGCATAGTTGCATCATAAACCACAGGTGGGCTGAGTGGGTGTTGAGCAAACACAAATATGCCTAAGCGAGCGTCTGCAGTAAGGATTGGCTAACTTAATAGGCAGGTATCCTCGAACTCCAGCGCCCAGCTAGTATGTATATATGTATGTGTGTGTACGAGTGTGTTTATGTTTATGTGTGTATATGTAGACAGAAAGAACTAAAATATAGATTGTTCAAATTGCCCGAATACATTTCAGGGTTGATGAATAACCATTATTTACATGCCGACTATTGTCTTCATCAAGTGCCTGTCGATTCGATGACCTTCGAAGAATTCCCATCCAGATTTAAAACTATGTGGCTGTCTAGGGATATCTCGTGACGTTCTTATTTAGTACTGTTCAATTATTGATTACCCCATTTTCCATTAAGCCCAAATACACTCAACCATGCCCAGAGATCGAACGGTCAATTACTCTATCACGAAATTCATGAACTAGTCTTGTAACCCACCTGGATATTGGATATTTTCTGTGGGAGAATATTGAGTGGAATCTTAGACCGTATCCAATATGTAAATGTTATTGGAATTTTCATGCGAATATCCAGTACATAATGGCTAATATTCACTATTAAATTCATAATTTTTTTTAAATTGGATTAAATTACGTTGATGCTTTAAAATTTTTGCTTTATTAATGTGCAGAAGAAATCATATAACAGCACACACACAAACACACACACACACATATATATATATATAATAATAAAAAGGCTTAGCACTAAATTAAATTACGTTGATGCTTTAAAATTTTTGCTTTATTAATGTGCAGAAGAAATCATATAACAACACACACACACACACACACACACATATATATATATATATAATAAAAAGGCTTAAACACTAATATTCCATGACCATAATTTATTCCATTGGAATCGTAAATACAATCCAATTCATCAGACCTACAAATTCAAACAGAAAAAACAACTCCGGAAATAAAAAATAAAATTTAGAGAGAGTGTGGGACGAATGTTAGAGCTAAAGAGAGCGGTAACAGACGAGAGAAGGTAGAGGATTAAAATTTAACAGAGAGGAGTTGCCGGATGTCTAATACATGTAACCGGAAAAGATACATTTTGTGGTGACATACACACACAATAGACGATCTAATGTTAAAGATCAGAAGAGGAGGAGTGAGACGAAAAGAAAAGAAAAAAAAGGGTGGGGAAGAAAGAAGGGGTGGGGGGAAACTAAAACTGAAGGGCATTTACTAAAAGGGCCGCTGTGTAATTAAGAAAACTTGACAAAATTAATATCGACTACAGCAATATATATATATATATATATATATATATATATATATATATATATATATATATATATATATTATATATATATATATATATATATATATATATATATATATATATATATATATATATATATATATATATATATATATATATATATATAGTTGGTATGACGCTTGCTTGATATCGTAACTGTCCGGGTTTCAATTCTCGGTATTTGATGTGCACTGCTGATGAGTCCGAAATATAGAACGAAACGACCGTCCAGTGCTTTCTGCATTCTGTTGAGGTTTCTTCTAGACTCGATGAATTACTTAATTTTAATCATCTCAAATCCTGCTAATTTCTATCGCTTACACACACACACACACACACACGCACGCACACACACACACACACACACACACACACACATATATATATATATATATATATATATATATGATAAAAGCGGAGCCCTTAGAAATCCATAGCTGATAATTTATTTCACGAGATCAGACGCCCATTTCATCAGACCCCAAAATTTAACACATTTTGATGTAATTCTTTTTTCGTCTGAAGAGATATGCGTCTGATCCTGTGAGATAAATTATCACCTATAGATGTTTAAGGTCTCTGCTCTTATTATTATATTTGCTCTGTTCTTACATTGAACTCTCTTTGGATTTATATCCTCTTTGGAATTATCCCTACAAATTATCAATACTATATATACATATATATATATATATATATATATATATATATATATATATATATATATATAGTCGACTCTCCCATCGAGTTCGACGTATGAGGGTCAAGCAGATCAGTTCCTATAATGCATATATAGTTATGATGCATATTGCATTTACTTGAATAACTGAAAATTGTTTTGAAAACAGTTTGCCAAAATTAAACCGTTCAATTTCCCGTCAAAATAAAGCCTGGGTTAAATTTTTCTAATTTCAACAGTTTTTCTTGGGGTTCCTTACATTAATATAAAAGCAGACTAATGACTTAATTGCGTAAAACCAGATAATTACTTTTTATGTTAACAACAGTGTAATAAAACCATTTACAATTAACCATCTCCTGTCATAGAACAAACATTAAGCACATATGCATTTGGATCATTTTCTATTGTTATTTCTTTTTTTTAATGTAACTCTTTTCTTTTCAAATACAGTCAGCAATCACCGATCCTTGGATTTTCTAATGTTCTTAATTTAGCAGGTTCAATTTCCAACATGGCGGCTTTATGTTGAGATCCAACTTAGTGTCTTATTGTTTACTACCTCCATCAAATTTAATTTTTGTAGTTGACCATAGATTTTCTATGAGATCCGGATCAGGAATTGATAACGGCAATTCTATTTTCTACACTTTTCTATACATTTTATACTCAAGAACTTAAGGTAACCATAGATAGATGAGAAGGGCTATTGTGGAGACTAAATCTACTTCGTTTTGAAATTTCGAAGAACTGCACTGTACGTGACTCATGAAATCATAGATGTATATATATCTTACAAAAAATATATTTGCCATTATATGTTAACAATGTATTCATGCAGGTGGTTAGTAGATATTTTGAAGAAATATTCTGTATTTGACCATCTTGGGAAGTATTATTACTCATATTAATGAACTCCCTGTTTCCAGGCTATAGTCGAAGACGCATGCACCAATCATTCGCAAAGTAGTGAAAGTTCACTCCGCATGCATCTATCATACCTCACAAATAAACAAGGGATCCGTTTGTTCCATTTGATGTGGTTTGTCATGTGGATATTCGAGAGAGTGAAAGATCACGTAGACTGGCGCTACATAATAACAAAGAACTTTACTAAATAACACAAACCACACCCTGAAGACTTTAAATTTGCAGAAAGAATTAAAATGAATAGCAGTTCTAAATCAAAGAGAAAATAATGCCATAATCAAGATGTTGACGTTTTACACTATATTAATGTTAGGAAGGTATATCATCCACTACTAGAAAGTGGCTTGAGTGTTAATAGACTGAAAAAGATATAAAAAATAAATATTCTATGAGTTTTAACCAACAGCAATGATAAATGTTTGGTCAATGAAGGTCGAATCAGTCCATGTGATGAAGACGGCATACACTCTATTAAAATATTGATCTGTGGATGTCATTTACTTTTTGTGATCAGGTATTTTATCTTTGCGTTTGATCCTATCTAATAAAAACAATCTTCAGTGTGTTTGTATTTTTTTAATTTGAGTTCATCTAATAATAAAAATAATAATAATAATATATTATTATATAAATATTGATGGAAAAGACAGAGGGAAGCTACGTTATATCAGTGAGAAAGTGCAGTCACTCCAGTATATATATATATATATATATATATATATATATATATATATATATATATATATATATATAAAATCGTGGCCTGACGATTGCGTCTAGCATGAAACTGCCTGGCGCCTCTAAGCGTTGACTTCAATGTTCACATTTATATTTACGCACTCTCTATCTCTCATATTGAACACTTTATCCCATAAATATAGCA
Organism: Acanthosepion pharaonis; assembly: GCA_903632075.3. Lineage (NCBI taxonomy): Eukaryota > Metazoa > Mollusca > Cephalopoda > Sepiida > Sepiidae > Acanthosepion > Acanthosepion pharaonis. The sequence continues at coordinate 689,505 of CAHIKZ030000781.1, read as the reverse complement.
CACCTCAAAAGTATATTTCTCCATATATGTGTGTGTGTGTGTGTGCGCGCGTACTTGTGTTTCTGTGTGCCTGCGTTTCTTTGTGTCTGTGTGATGTGTGTGCGTGTATTTGCGTATGCATGTTTGATTAAATGTTTGTGTGTTTTTTTTTTAATCTGAAGAAATATCTACCCATATTTGTGAAACGTCTTTCATATCAGCTTACATATTTATATTGAAATTATCGCTACACTGCTAGGAAAGAGAATATTCACTGACATGTCCATGATTACAAGCAAATTCTATCTTCCTTTCTCCTGTTATTGAAGGCAAGCCTTGTTTTGACGTCAGCTCAGAAATAACACCAATTAGAATGTATAATCAAATGCATTGCGGGATTTAGATTCCTTGTGGAAAAAGATTCACTCGAAAACATGAAATATTAAATAAGAAAAAGAAGAAAAAAGCAAGCAAACAAAAAGACATGAGTTAATTACGTAATTATCTAGCGTCTATATTTCTCTGACATTATCCAAAGAAATGTTGAAAAAGAGAGTCTGTGATAAAGGAAATCCACCAGAAGAAAGCAAAGAATAAATAAATAATTAGGAAAGAATAAAGCAATTAATCAATGAAAGAAAAGAAGGAAGAAAGAAAGAAAGGAAGAAAGAAAAAAACGAATGTGAAAGTTTAAGAATGAAAAAGAAAAAAAAAACAATAAATCTGATTAGAAAGAAGGAAAAGAAAAACACATAATTTTACGTCTTTCCCATAAAAAAAATATTAAAATTGATTACATATTTATTTAATCATTACACCACAAGCATGGCAATGAAGTCACTAAGACACAAAGAGCTAATATGTGTTACAGAATATGAAAGAAAATATATAAATGAACTAGCAGCATGGCCTGGCGTTGCCCGTGCTTGATTCAAAAATCATACGACTCATAAATCAATCACTATCAATTAAAATATTTTTGCCCTTCCTTGCCTTTAAAGGAGTGCCCTTTGCCGTCCTGATGTTGCTACATGCCTTACTTCTTGCCTATCGAATTTTTTCTAAGCTCTATACTAAACATTAAATCTGTTACGAAAAAAGAACTAAACAAAATGAACACAAAACGATCAGATTTAAAAAAAGGACTCGTAAATGGAAAAACAGAATGAAAAAAGAATATTAATAACAAATACTTTTTTTCACACCCAACCCAGTTCTGCGGAATCAGAATCAACGTTGAGTTTAAGCAAGCGAATGAGCCAATTGGAGTAAAGTGCCATGCAGAATTAATTTTTTTCCCACTTGTGACGAATGCAGCTATCGATTTTTTGGGAATGCTAGCATGCTAGTTAACATTCGTGTCAGTCAGATGTTGGCTCTCACGCTGACCAATAGAATCTTCCTGCCTATTCGTGGCAGCCAGCTATTGGCTCTCACTCTGGTCAGTACAAACTGGCCGCAAATTATATGAAAACTGCCGTAGAAGCATGAAAAAATCGATTATTTGCACTATCGATGGGAGTTGGGAAATGCAAAGTCGGTCTTGGCCTTCCTACTAACTTGGAGAATGTGCATGTAAATTTTCGTGCAAATCCGTCGAAAATTGCGGCTGTGCATTCGTTACACACACACACACACGCACACATCCTGCCTTTTATAGATAGAGATAACGAAACTTTTAATTTCTAGCCCCCATAATTAATGAAAATTTATTGCATTAAGCTATGCACCCAAGTTAAACCAAGTGAACTTTATGCTCACTTATATGTTTGAATTTCACCCAAAATTTGGTCTCTATCGGTCAATGTATGGCTATTTTAGAGTATATGACGGACAGATGAACGGAAGTCACAGAAATGTATATATAGAATATAAAAAAAACCCGAAAAGGCCACAAACTACAGAAACTACCAATGACTCTGCAAACGTTTTTTCCATAAAAAAACTATTAAATTTGAGTTCATAATTATTTAATCATTACACCAAAAGCATGGCAATAAAATCACTAAGACACAACTTGCTAATATGTGCTACAGAATACGAGAGAAAAAATTGGGGCAAAAGATATTTAAAAAGAGAACAATAAAAGAACATGAATTTAGAAGACTGATGATAAAAATTGACATGAATTTAAATTTTTGAAGATCAAATTTGACTCGAAAGCAAGAAGGCGGAAAAGTTTTTCTATAAGCGAAAAGTGCGAGGGAAGAAACTGTTAGCATAGAACTTACGGTTACATCGAGCCATGAAATAATTAAACGTTGCAGTAAATCTAGCACTTCACTTGAATTCATCGTCGATAGACGAAAATTCATCAAAAGATGGAAACGTTGTTAAAACTCTTGTGGAGCAGATGTATTAAAGAGAAAAAAACAACGAAGAAAAACATGTCGACGAAAAGAGAATAAAGAGAATCTATCAAATAAAAAAAAAATTAATTAAATTAAACCAGACAATGTGGTAGAGACTAAATAAAATCATACAGGTTTAATGTAATTTTTTAAACATTTTATTTTGAACTGAATAACTTGCATATAAAACAAAAACTTAGAGAAAATATATAAAAAAACAATATTGCATTTTTATTAAATAAGTATTTGTTATTTTAATAATTAAATTGTTTTTAAAACAGTGGGCGTATTTTGAATGTTAAATAACGAAACTTTGAATACCCCCCCCCAAAAAAAAATCAATGAAAATTTATTGCACTAAGCTATGCACCCAAGTTAAACCAAATGAACTTTATGACCATATACCTGTTTGAATTTCACCCAAAATTTAGTTTCGATCCGGCAATGTATGGCTATTTATAGCGTATGACGGACAGACGAACAGAAGTCACAGAATTTTATATATAGAAGTTAAAAAAAACGAAAAGGCCACAAACTACAGAAACTACGAATGACTCTGTAAACGATGTATTCTGTTTGAGAGAAAATGATACAATAAAAAAAAAGTTAAATAAAAAAATTTGAAATAGATTTCTGAAGATGTCCAGATGTACAAATCAATTGAAACAATTTCAGAAATCTTTTAGAAATCCAACTGAGTTCTTTAATTTCTTTGATAGGTTTTATTTACATTCATAAATAAAGAGAACGTATCAAATAAAAAAGGAAACACAAATATTAATAATTAAAGAAACGGACAAGGAGAAATGAGAAAAAATAATTGAGCAGAAAAAAGGATAGAGACGAAATAAAATCATCCGGGTTTTATGTAATATTTTAAAACCAACATGAAAGAATGTGAAAGTAAATGACAAACAAGAAGCAGACGTAGACAAATAGCTTAGGAAAAAAATGTTATTATTTAATCAGTAAAGTTTTTAAAAGGTGTCAAACGCCAGAAGAGACAACGAAATATGAAAAAGAAAACTACAAGAATAAAAAAACAAACAACGAAAGTAAATAAAGCAAATGAATAATTACTGAAACGAAAGGAAAGAAAGAAAAATGTAACCCCAAGGGAGACTGATTGATTTGAATTTTACAGCGTATCAACCATTTGTAGCTTATTTAAATCCAGAATATAATTTTGGATTAAAAGAATATTTTGGAGTTAATAATGATTTAGTGTGGTACAGTAGAGTAATTTATAGCGGCTCGGATTGGGGGAATCGAATTCGAATTCCAGTCGAATCTATTACATTCATTTACGTGCTAATACCCTTGGGAAAGGTATGAAGCCACTTCTTCTCACCCCAGCAGAACAGACTAGTTTTCAGTCTAGGCAAAAGGATACTCTCTGAATTTCAAACCGGCCTAGAGAGCGTTGGACTCTGCCAAGAAACACCAATGAAATATATGTAGATAAAAAAATGATTTAACCCTACAAGTTCTTTTAATTAGCCCATAGTTGTCGGTGAGATGCAGTAGACTCATATCATGAATTCGAAGATGATTTGCGCGTAAACGAAAAAACCCACAAGACTCGAATCTCCGATTTCCTGTTCAGAGTCATGATCCATTATACTAACTGCTCATCAAAGCTTAAAGCACCTGGCATTTCTAAGCGATCTGACGTGAGTAATAACCGTAGTAAAACTTATAGTACGGATTGTAATAATTGTAAATAAGGAAAATTGTCAAATCTAATGAGTTTTAAATCGAAATAACATAATAGTAAAAAATTAAGTATATTTCTTTCATTATAGCAAAATAGCATTAATCACAGACATTGTTCTCTTAGGAAGGAGAGGAATAAATTTGTTTAAACGATTTTAAAATACTTAGGCGGAAGATGAAAAATAAACAAAATAAAAAAAAATCGGATACAAATAGAAAGAGGAAAGTAAAAAGGGATTATTTCAAGGAAAGAAAAAAAATAAAGACGTTTAAAACGCAAGACGAAAGCAAATAAAAAGAGAAAAAAATAAAATGAATTAATCCGAAAACCGAAAGAAGTGAAATATAAAAAAGAAAAAAAATAAGCAAAAAGAAAAAAAAATAAGCGAAGAGAAAAAAATAAGCAAAAAGAAAAAAAAATAAGCAAAAAGAAAAAAAATAAGCAAAATGAAAAAAAATAAGCAAAAAGAAATCGGAAAAAGAACTAGCAAATATAAAATAACACTACATTTCCTTCTTTGTGGGAAAGTTATATTTACTTGTATTTGCTGTTGTTAGTTAAATATAGAATTGAATTTTTTCTTGTATCATCGATGTCTGAAAGTCATAAAAAAATGTCGGCAGTTTGTCTGCCTCGATTGGACAAGATTAAAAAAAAGTAGACATTTAGAGACGCTGTACCTAATTATAGAGAAATTACTTAATTAGATGCGGTGTTTTTTGTCTATTTTCTAGTAAAGCTGACATACGAATATATTTTCGTTTCTTTATTTCAAATTTCTCAAGAATATATCAACGAATAAGCTATTGTATACGGTACTAATATTAGACTCGTATAAAGCAATTAACGATTCTATCTATCTATCTATCTATCTTCCTACATATACGCAAAGACACGCACGCACATACGGACACACATATACGTTCATTCTGCAGTGATGGAAGGATGTAGGCAACAACATTTTGTTTCGTACACCGACATAATTTATTTGAAAAATATTAAAAATGAAAAATAAACAGCAAGAAAATTTCGTTGGTTTATTGATAAAACACACACACATACGCACCCCCCCACATACACACCTACCTACCTATGTATATATATATATATATATATATATATATATATATATATATATATATATATATATATATATATATATATATAGATAGATAGATGGATGGATAACGGTACTTCTCTCCAACAGGTTATTTTCTCGCATTTTCCGCCTGTGGAACACGCCTCGGTTTACTGGCTGCCCTGATAAATACAAACATCAAAAATTTAAATGCAAGGTCAATCGCCATCTTCTGTTTTCTTGAAATTCGTTCATCTTTTGTCCTTTCGTCAATCCTCCATTTTCTTTCAATTTTATTCAATTTTATATATATATATATATATATATATATATATATTTATATATATATATATGTGAAAATAAATATAAATAAAATAAATATAAGTATGTATAATTATTTATATATTATATGCGCGGTACTTATTAGAAAGCGCTCAATATCAGAGATAGAGCTAACATATTTGGTTGGATAGATGTGAGTTTCTGACCCTGGGTTTCACGCTTTAGCGATCGTCAGACAAACTGATTAATGTTTTTAAAAATTTGGGTTTATGTAGATGGCGTGTATTGGTGTTATTGTGGAAGTGGTGGGGGAAATTTCATCGTTTGGTCATTTCAGCTCAAATTTATACATGTACTAAAATTGGAACGATTCAAAGTAGATTAGCATGGCAGCAGCGCAAGGATGGCAGGCAAATTCGTGATGCGTTCCATATTTTTTAACGAGGCATGGTGGAGTAGTCGATGATAGCGGCTCAGCTAGAGGAATCGCTGAGGAATCGGAGAATCGTGTTAGAATTCCAATCGAATCCATTACATACACTTACGTGCTAATACTATTGAGAAAGTTATTTATCCTCTTCTTCTCCCTTCACCTATTGGTAAATAGCAGGACAGACTGGGTTCTATAGCTTTGGATTGCGACTGGTCTAGGAGAAGGACAACTCTGAATTCAGAACCAGCGTACGGTCATTTAAGGCCATTGTGTTACGTAGTACATCAGGTCTCTATATTAGGCACTCCAGAAAGTTTTGTTGGTGCTGCACAAAACCTTCACCATATATGCTGGTGACTGTCGGTTCCTAGCGGCTGAGCTGCTTGACCCTCATACATTGAATACGGCGGGATAGTCAACCATACACACACATATTTCAGCTCAAATATATGACGCCACCTCTGTTCTTTTTTTAAACTGGCCGTAAAATAAAGTATTATTATATATGGTCACAAAAGTGAGACATGATTTTTATTAGAAATTTTATTATGAAAAAAAAAAGGATTAACTTTTGCTCTCGTCAAAATATCTTCCTTTAAACTTGATTACTGCAGTACAAATTTTGACATTGGTTGCAAACGTTCCTCAAAATATAGGTTTGATAATGGATTCCATTCTTTTCAATGAGTGCAAGAGCTCTACATTTTTCATTTTCTTACTCTTCTTTCAAGTTGATCGTATGCTAATTCTGGTTATGTCTTCAAACATTTGAAATGTAATAAATATATATATATATATATATATATATATATATATATATATATATATATATATATATATAAATAACTAGACTCGTTTTGAAAAACCCTCGGATTTTTGATTTGCTAATCAAATCAATCTCGAGGGAAAAAAAGGTTTTAAAAAAAAGAGCTACAAACATGGACTTCTGCCGACAAAAAAATCGCACAGATGCAGGTCTGAAGCCCAAAGAAAAAACCCCGATACGAGTAACAACTAACTAACAAAAGAGCTCAATACAACCGTAGAGCAGACCTAGATAAACCTAGTGAGCCAGACAAACCTACCTAGGTTTCACCTAAACGGATCGTCAGGAAAGTTTGGCCAAACTTTCCTGACAATCCGTTTAGGTGAAACCTAGGTAGGTTTGTCTGCCTAAATAGGTGTATATATATATATATATATATATATATATATATATATATATATATATTCAAATATTTATGTATTCAAACTTTGTATATATATATATATATATATATATATATATATATATATATATATATAAATCATAAGCAAACAGACTGTTTCGCTCTATCACAGCTCATCAGTGTGACTAGACGTCTGCTTGCTTCTAGCTAGGATCGAAACCCAGCTGAATTGGCGTCGTCAGTCGGAGATTCTACCTAAACCCTTGGCGCACGGCAGGGATGAAGGTGAATTTAAGCGTATTTATTTTTTAGATAAACACACAGTGACGGAGAGAATTCAATTCGTTTTACCAAAGAGTGTTACATTATTATCCGTAATAGCCATTGTTTATAAACTCACACCGTCAACTGACGACATTATACGATATATATATATATATATATATATATATATATATATATATATATATATATATATATTTTATATTTATATATATATATATATATATATATATATTGAAATAAATTTTCCCTGAAATGACAGGATGTAGTGATTATCACACAGACAACAATATATAACATTTTGTTTAAATATGAAGACATATTGGTCTACCTCTGAAATATTTACGTATCAGAATGAGTTATTTTCATATGGAGCATTAGTTTTTTTATTATGTGTGTCAAAAATGTTTGTCTTTATGAAAATGTTTGTAAATTTGTGCGTTCGTGTGCGGGTGTGTCTATTATTTCTGAGTCTTGCTGAAAACATCAAATCACTTCTGAAAAAAAATTATTTTTTGTTTCTTTTAATGGCCTTGTAAATTCAAGCTATAAACGATTATTACTCTCCACAACGTCCTGTTTCTTATTACTATTAACAGAAGCTGTATATTTTTCATTTCCCTTTATCTAGCTCTGTCATTTATTGACATTCGTTAGTTATTGACAGGTTACTTAATGTTTACCTCTGTCTGAATTAATGAACAAACGATAATCAGAATAATAGGAAAGCGATGTTTTTCAACATGTACCACGACACACACACACACACACACACACACACACATATATATATATATATATATATATATATATATATATATATATATATATATGTATGTATGTGTCTGTATATATATCCTGGGTAAGACGATAAACTACATCCAACAGCAAGGCCTCTGATCAGGAGGTTTTGAGGAAGCATGAAACCACCTCTTAATTGCTGGTGTTCCCAGGTCCACTCTGGCCCGGGGTGGTAGCACCTGTTTAGGGTCCCAACTATGGACAAATAGTGAACTCACCGGGGTAGATGGAGACTCCTTAGCCACTGCTGTGGTAATCCATCTAGGAGATGGAAAACTACAAATATCAAACCTGAGTGTTTCGTATGGACCAATCGTCTCATTTTATGTGCCATTGGAAAACTATACCACTCGCGAAAAGTGGACTGAGTGCAGGGCAAGCTCAATTCACTATAAATAAACTCACGCACAGGTACCTCCTTTGACCTTTTTTTCGTGTTTTTTGTTGTTTTTTTGTTTTTGTGATGCTTTCTTACGAAGCATCACTTAACCTAACCTATGTCCCAAGTCCACTGGCGATATACGTTTTGGCGACGCATATAGGTTTAACAAACTGGGAGTATGTAGCTCGAACTGTGCACAGTGGCGACTCTTAACTAATCTTCAATTGTCTAATAGATGCAAAAGGCATGATTCGGTGGAGTTAAGGGTGTCAAAGCAGCCTTTCTAGGAGAGCACTGCTTGCTTCGTGCGGGGATTAGAAAAGGTATCCCAAACAAATGCTTTGCCTCATAATCTGGCCAGTAGCCACGGCTGGCGGATTGTTCATTTAGTGGTAACAAAATTAAAGACAAAAACTCGGCATTATCAAAAAATCACAAACATACAAATCGGTTTTCCACTTCCGTTGGCATGAAAGTTGAATGCTGGAATGTACGAACATTACTTGACAATGAGCTATCTGAAAGGCCGCATCGCAGAACTGCTCTGTTGGCCAGGGAGCTTTCTCTTTATGATATAGATATTGCTGGTCTCTCTGAGACACGTCTTGCTGCTGATGGTCAGCTCACAGAGACAAGCTCTGGTTATACTTTCTTTTGGAAGGGGAAACCTGCTGATGAAGCGAGAAAACACGGTGTAGGTTTTACCATCAAATCCTCCCTATTAAAAAATAGCAGGAACTTCCTTTTGGTAAATCAGAACGCATTATTTCTATACATTTTCCTCTGCGACAAAAACGTTTTGTCACAATCGTGTCGGTTTATGCCCCAATCATGGACTCCCCTGAAACAAACATACACTCATTTTATGATGAGCTAAGGCAACTCTTTTTCAATATCCCTGAGGATGATGAGATCATTCTACTTGGGGATTTCAATGCGAGAGTGCGGAGGGATTCTCAAACTTGGAAATGTTTAGGTTCACATGGAATGGGAAATGCAAACAGCAATGGCCTTCAGCTCTTGCAGTTTTGTAACGAGCACGATATTGTGATTGGAAACACGTGGTTTCGTCAGAAAAACAAATACAAAGGCACATGGCAACATCCACGTTCTAAACATTGGCACATGATTGATTATGTTATTGTTCGTCGGCGTGATCTACAGGATCTTCACCATGTCCGAGTTATGAGACGCGCTGAATGTTGGACGGATCATCGCCTGGTAAAAGCAAAAATGAAACTTAGAATCCGCCCCAAAGCACGACATAGCACCGCATCATGCACAAAAAAAAGCAAAAGAGCTTGGAGGTCTCAAATTTTTTTAATTTCCCTGAAACAAAGATCATCTTCCAGAATGCACTTATCTCTATTGAACTAGATGAAACATTTATGGGAGGATTTCAAAGTGAAAATGCTTTCAGCGGCTCATGACATTTTAGGAGTTTGGAAAAAGAAGTACCAAGACTGGTTTGCTGAAAATTATGAGGAAATTGATGCGCTTCTTGAAACAAAACGCAATCTTTTCCAGAAAACCTTGTCATCAAGTCTATCTAACCAAGCAAAAATGGAAGCCTCAAAAACATACAAGGATTTCCAAAAAGTGGCACAAACACGTATGCGCGAAATCGAAAACCAGTGGTGGCTCAAGAAAGCAGAAGAGGCACAACTTGCAGCAAATAGTAAAAAACTCGAGATTGTTTTACCAAATAATCAAAGAGCTCTATGGTCCGCATCAATCAACTTTTTCTCCTCTCAAATCAAAAGACGGTACCATATTGAGACAGCCAGAGGATATCAAGAAACAATGGTGTGAACATTATACCGAACTCCTTAATCGCCATCCAGTCGTTGATGAATCTGTACTAGATCTCATTAAGCAACACGAGCCAATTATGGCTCTTGATGAAGTACCTTCCAGAGGTGAGATAGAAGCTTCTGTGAGTCAAATGAAAAACAACAAAGTGCCAGGAATGAATGGTATAACAGTAGAGATTCTAAAGAATGGCGGTGATGAATGATTGATCTCCTGGAGCAAGTCATCCAAAATGCATGGGGAAGTGAAGTACCTCAGGACTGGAGAGATACAATATTTGTGTCTTTGTATAAGAAGGTTTCCAGGTCGGCCTGCGACAATTTTAGGGGTATATCTTTGCTGTCTACTGTTGGAAAGGTTTTTTCAAGGATTATTTTAAATAGATTAGTTCACACAATTGTCAATGGAATACTACCAGAAACACAGTGTGGTTTCCGTGCAAGCCGTGGCACTGTGGATATGATTTTCAGTGTTCGGCAATTGCAAGAGAAGTGCAAAGAACAAAATTTTCCGTTGTACCAGTGTTTCATTGACTTATCAAAAGCATTTGACACCGTAAACAGATCAACTCTTTGGAAGATCTTATCAAAGCTGGGCTGCCCTGAGAAATTTGTGGGTCTGATTCGTTCTCTTCATGACGGAATGAAGGCTAGAGTTAGCTTTAACGACACTCTATCTGAAGAAATACCTATAAACAATGGGGTCAAACAGGGTGACATTTCTTCACCCATGTTATTCAATATCTACTTCGCCATAGTCTTTCTCGTGGCCTTCTATGAAAACCCAAACGGTATTTACATCAGATATCGGACATCTGGCAGTGTATACAATGTCCGTAGACTGCTTTCTCAAACAAAAATCTCTTCCTCATTGGTGAGGGAGCTGCTCTACGCAGATGATTGTGACGTCATTGCACATTCTGAAGATGAGCTGCAATGCTTTATGAACCATTTTGTATCTGCATGTAACTCATTCGGTTTAAGGATCAACCAAAAAAAGACAGTCGGCATGTATGATCCAGCACCCGGATCACCCTATATGGAACTAACTATCTTCGTTGAAGGAAATAAATTAGACGCAGTACATTCTTTTGTATATCTTGGCAGTACCGTCTCTGAAGGATGCAGCCTCAACAGAGAAATCTCTTTCCGCATTGAAAAGGATTCTTGGTCTTTTGCAGCACTTAAAAAACGTGTGTGGTCCCAGCATGGTATCAAGGTACATACGAAAATCATTGTGTACAAAGTATGTTTTGACGGCCCTCCTTTATGCAAGCGAAATATGGACACTCTATAAAGAACAACTAAAACTTCTTGAGGGCTTCCATCAACGATGTCTGAGACAGATACTTCATATCACATGGCAGTCCCATGTCTCAGATACAGATGTATTAAAGAAAGCAGGGCTACCAAGCATTCAGTCGATGGTAATGAAAAATTGTCTCCGATGGGTCGGTCACCTTGCGCGTATGGACGGCAGTCGTGTACCAAAACGGCTGTTCTATGGTGAGATGTGGGAAGGAAAGAGAAATGCATTAAAGCCGAAGAAGAGATATAAGGACACAATAAAATCTTATCTGAAACAATCTGGACTATCTGTAGACCAATGGGAAAAATGGCGTTGTATAGAAGTGGCGGAAACTAATTCACGAAAGCATTGAGTTCTTTGAGAATAGCCGTATGCAGTACAGTGCCTACAAACGTCTGATTCGTAAAGGCGAATAGGGTCCAGCACCGGGTCCACAAATTCATGACGTTAATTGTGACATATGCGGAAAATTGTGCCTATCTTTTGCCGGCTTCAAAAGCCATTTGCGTAAATGTGCAAAACCTAGTGTGCACACGAATAATGTCACTGTAAACAAAACTGATCAGGTATGCCAATTCTGTGACAAAATTTGTCGCAATTTGGCTGGCCTGAAGAGTCACCGACGAATACATAGAATTTGAGGTGAGTGGGAGGGGGTGGCGACATGAAATGAAGACGATGGTCACGTTCTAAACCGAGAAGATAGCCACGGTATATATATATATATATATATATATATATATATATATATATATATAACACGCGAAAAACATGCACGCACAGACCGATTAAAGAAAGCTGAATAGTGGCTTTGCGAAAAATCTTCCGACACGACTCAAAGCACATCGGATATAATTACGGTGCCTCCTATAAAGAGAACATATATATATATATATATATATATATATATATATATATATATATATATATATATATGTATGTATGTGTGTGTGTGTGCGTATATATATATATATATATATATATATATATATATATATCCAAGAGGATAAAATACAGCTAGACATTTATGTCAAAGGAAGAGCAAGAATATATTATAAAAAGGCTCAAACACTAATATCTCATGTTTATAATTTATTACATTGAATCGAAATCCCCACCCAATTCAAATTCATATTCTGATGAATTGGGTCGTGATTACTACTCTCTGTGTGTGTGTGTGTGTGTGTGTGTGTGTGTGTGTGTGTGTGTGTGTGTGTGTGTGTGTGTGTGTGTGTGTGTGTGTGTGTGTGTGTGTGTGTGTGTGTGTGTGTGTGTGTGTGTGTGTGTGTGTGTGTGTGTGTGTGTGTGTGTGTGTGTGTGTTTCATTGCATATGATAGACGTGGTTATTTGATTTAATTTTATACAATTTCTCATGTGATCTTATAAATTTTATCTTTTCGGATGATAAATAGAATAGCATCGCCTACATGTAAGAAAAAGGCAAAATAATGAAAGCCTTATTAATAAAAACAAAAAAAAAAATACTCAACACTCATTAATATCATGTATGAACATGGGCACAATGTCTTGACCGTGTTTTGAAAATGAAAATATTACACAAATAAATACATATAAATATCTATTTCTTGTTAACAGTTAACATATTTCAATCCATCGTCGACATCGGTCGTAAAGAAAAAAACAACTATTGGACAGTTATTTATATAATTTATTATCCGAAAAGAAAAAAGTCATATCCAATGAAAGGTGCTCGAAAGAAGGATTGTTGCCTAAACACACAAACACACACACACACACACACACACATATATATATATATGTTGTTTTACGTACTCGTATCGGTTTTTTTTTTCTTTGGACTTTGGACTTGCATGCTAGACGATTATTTCCGGCTAACGTACATGTTCTTGGTCTTTTTTCTACCTTTTTTTCCCTTTGGTATTGGTTTGATTATTTGCAAATCAAGACACCGAAGGTTTTCCGCCGAACGACTATAGTTTCTTACACTTATAAGATTTCTATTAATAATAATAATAATAATAATAATAATAATAATAATAATATATATATATATATATATATATATATATATATAGCAAATGTAACACCAAAACTTTCCCAAACGGCGCAACCGTATCGAATAATTTTTCATCTAACAAAAGGTTTAATAATTAAAATACACTAAACTAATTTTGTGTTTCTTTTTTATCAGTCTTTTCAGATAATACGCTGAGATATCTTGACACCATTTGTCATACGAATCGCTGAAACAACCTCTGATTAATCCAGCTACCAAAATAACAGGTTGAATTCGTTTTGTGTAAGCCCCACTCTTTTCTTCTCAATTGAGCAATGGTGAGAGTAAAAGATCATTCAGTTATTCAGCAATGCGACCATCATTCATATTCTGGCTTCCATCTTCATTTTCCATTGAAGAACCATTCAAGAGAACAGTGAATCTGTTTAAAACATTAGGGAACAGTAGAGAGGGAAATTGGATCAGGAGGACAAAACAGAAAGAGGGATCCTCATTTCAACTTAGAGCCAAATATATTATGATTGTTCAAAGTAGATTCGAATAGTGTTATAAAACCCTCGGAGAATTCTTGTAAGTTATCTTTAATCATTTCTAAGATACAGCCGTTCAAAGCTTAATCTAACAGTTGAAAAATTTTGCTGTTACACGTTTTGCAAAATTGTTCTGTTGCACTCGAGATATCTGTGTGTGTGTGTTTCTTGTCCATTTCTGTCTCATAAATTATTCAGGATATAGATAAATGGATATATTAATGTTTGATAACTTGATTTATTTGTATAGACGTGGTTTTATTTTTCTCTCTGTTCAGAAATGTATTTGTGAATTGAAGTATTTTAATGTCACCGTCTTAGACAGTGTTACTCTAAAATGAAAAGTAAATAACATTTAAATGACAAGGCCAAAACTTAAAATCTCAAACGAGACAATCTTCAGTAAATACTAAAGTGTTTTCGTTGTTTTTCCTCCTCATTCATTCCATTTAAAATAAAAAAATATATAATAATAGGTGGACAACAAGTGAAAATCAGAAAAATACAAATTAACTCCACAAAAGTTGTTCAGTATGATACTTGTTTTTTTTTATGAAAATAAGACAAAACCTAAACATTCACCCTAACACTCCCCCACACACATATCAATGTGTATGTACCAACATACATATCTATGTTTATGTGCGTGTGTGTATGCATGTTTGTGTGTCTTACGGGTAAGTGTGTGTGCAACAAACTAAGGTATTGCTAAAACCAATACAAAATGTGTCAAATATCTAAGGAAAATAACAAAGAACAAAACTGTCAGACCCCCCCGCTAAAATAAAACAAAATGGAATATGAAACTTAAACTGGATGGAAAATAGCCAATAAAGATGCTAAAAAAAGGCACACCTACCTACAAATAAGAATAGAGTACTACATGTATAAAAGAGCGATTACGACACCCAGGGACACAAAAAGAGAAAACGTTCACACCGCTAATCAAGTTTCATTGTAGCACGATCGTCAGGCGAATATAACCCTCTTAAAATGAGTCTACTGCGAACGCACATCGGAATTACGAATTTCTGGCGCACAGTAATCGAGCATATACATTGCACATTCCTTACTCCCCAGGCACGGCTGATAATGAAAAAAATGATGGTAGGTGCGGGCATACCATCCCACATAGATTAGTTAAAGCCGTAAAAACACAATTCTACGCCCCGCCATTTTTCATTGTGTACGGCACGTTTATTCTTTCTCATTGTTTCGTGTGGCATTGAGCACATTTTGCCACACTAGTAAACTATTTGTTTTGTTTTTTTTGGTGGGGGTTTACAATTGTGTGTTTTGAGTTTTATGTGATATTATCCGAATGCATGGTTTCCCCATTCTAGGTAAGTTTCGTTGATATGTATGAGATGAACGAAGCAGCCATATTTAATCCATCTTAGTGTTGCATGGAAGAATGAAATTTCCCCTTTTTTCATTTTAGGAGCCGACCAACTGAAAAGTGCATGAAAACCTCAAGCTGACAGTTGTTTTTCGGTCACTGTGAGCCAGAAATTTAATTCGTAATTTAGTGAATCTCTTCGGTTAGCTCTAGTGAATTCCATTTACATGAAGGTACTTTTGAGAAGGTACCTTCCAAATTTGCCGCACGCCGATAACATCAACAAGTTATCTTCTTGACAAATTGACCACGGTGAAATTTGTATCTGGGTTTCATGTTTGTAAAGCTTACATTTAAATTGCTCGACAGGAATTGTAG
This sequence comes from Acanthosepion pharaonis, assembly GCA_903632075.3. Taxonomy (NCBI): domain Eukaryota; kingdom Metazoa; phylum Mollusca; class Cephalopoda; order Sepiida; family Sepiidae; genus Acanthosepion; species Acanthosepion pharaonis. Next base: position 673,664 of record CAHIKZ030000781.1, on the reverse strand, counting down.
TCGCCAAAAGAGGGAAATTAACAGGTAATAACTGACATCCATTAGACATGACACGTAGAACTAGAACAGTTTACCCCAGTGAGCGAAATAAAGGGTTCAGTTCGACATTCCAATCACCTGATGAAGGCCGGAGCGTACAACGGCCGAAACGTTGTGATAAACTTGACGACAAAGATGAGGACAATAGTCCGAATAATATAAAAAGTGTATATATATATGTATATATATATATATATAAGTTATGAAGAATTTGGTAAACCGAATTGGTAAATCCAAGGAGGATGAAATCCTGAGAGCTCAATGTGATGAATAGAGCTAATATTTAATGAACAACAGACACTTTAAGGTACCATTACAATAATTTATTTCACCAAAATCCTTTTTAAAGGATTTCGGATCATCAGGTAATACTTCCAACAATGAAACCTTCATTGTTGGAAGTGTTACTATATATATATATATATATATATATATATATATATATATATATATATATGCAAGCTTAACAAATGTATCATTATAATTAGAATTCTAGAGCAGTATAAAAAGGAAATAATTTTTCATGAAATGAAATAAAATAATAATAATGAATATAAATATACCAGGGTTATTAAATTACTAGCAGCATGGACCGCCGTTGCCCGTACTTGATTCAAAAATCGTACAACTCATACAGCAATCGCTATCACTTGACTTAAAATATTTTTTAGCCTTCCTTGCCTTTAAAATCCGTCGAAAATTGCGGCCGTGCATTCGTTACAGACACACACACATCCTGCCTTTTATAAATAGGGACATTTCTCGTTAATGTAAACATGTCATGGAAAATAGCCAATAAAGATGCTAAAAAAAGGCACACCTACCTACAAATAAGAATAGAGTACTACATGTATAAAAGAGCGATTACGACACCCAGGGACACAAAAAGAGAAAACGTTCACACCGCTAATCAAGTTTCATTGTAGCACGATCGTCAGGCGAATATAATATATTTTTCTATTCTTTCGCTCAATAATATTTCCTCGCACACACATATATACGAGTAGAGGGGTCTGTGTAAATTATGATAGGTAAAAATTGCTATTATTTTAAAATATTTAAGGGTTATATGTTATTATATAAAACTGTATATGTAACTTGTAGAAATTGCAGTTCGTAATCGTTATTGGTTTTTTTAGTGGTATTAAATATGCTGGGTGATGGGGAAGTAATTTACGTTAATAATTATGTTGATATGGTAATAGTAGATGTGATGTTGTATTAATGGTTTTGGGGGATTGTGTTATTGAAAATGTGTATGTTAGATAGTGTTCTCAGATAGTCTGAAAGCTGATTGATATGGGTATTTGATGATTGAAGGTTGGTGGTTGGAGGATGTATGTACGTAAGTTGGGGTGTCATTATCTTTTTTGTACTGTTCGTATGTATTGTTGTTCAGTTTCAGACTGACGGAAGGAAGGAAGTTTACTGTTGTTGTTGCTGCGTTTATCTCTTTTTTAAATCCAATGTTTTTTAGGGCGTTCACTATTTTCTTCCTAATCCCCCGACACCATTACTAGCACATCACATCTACCCGTGTGTGTGTGTGTCTGCGTACCTCAACGGATGTACGGACATGCATCTATCTTAGCGTTAGCATGAATGACATCACGATGACGATTTTACCCCGACTTCCATAATAACACCAATACACGCAATCTACATAAATCACAAATTTAAAAAAAATTAATCAGTTTGTCAGACGATCGCAAAGGCGTGAAACCCAGGGTCACAAACACACATCAATCTAACCAAATACACACATATGTATATATATATATATATATATATATATATATATAAGTGTGTGTGTGTGTGTGTGTGTGTGTGTGTGTGTGTGTGTGTGTGTGTGTGTGTGTGTGCGGAGCCTGCTTCTGACCGTACTATGTAGAGATATTCAATGAGTATATATGTAATCAAAAGTATATTCGTAAGAATATTTTCTCTTTTCAAAATTCTGTAAGTGAAAGAAGCTTCGGACACGACTGGAAATGTCATCATCATCATATATATATATATATATATATATATATATATATATATGGTTAGCTGCATTATATTGCGGAAATTGTCTGCAAAACGGATGAATTAAAATAGTTTTAACAACGCGTGTTCACGTGTGTTTTAAAAAGTTAACATCATGACAATCACAGTCACAATAATTTTATCACCACTTAGTAAAATCTTGGAGGAAATCGAAAGTACTTGGGTAAGGAAAAATTACGGTGCCTTCCTTGGTAAATCTTAATCTTAACATGAAGAAGATAATTAGAGAACTAGACATAATAAGTAGAAAAATAAATAAACATATGTCTCTATTATACAGTGAAGCATATTTGAATGAATATATGCTCCATATATATATATATATATATATATATATATATATATATATATATGTATATGGAGTAATAATAATAAAATAGAATAATAATAGAAAAAACGAAAGAATATTAATCTACAACCCAGTGTGTCTAAAGATTTTATATATATATATATATATATATAGATAGATAGATAGATATAGATAGATAGATAGATAGATAAAGTGATGGCTCGATAGGAAAGAGAAAGTGAATATGTACATGGAAACATTTATAATAATTATCTATTGTAAACTTTACCTGTTTAAAATTGAGACTGAGAGATGTGTGGCTATGCCTGATATATCTCGCATCTTGTTGAATGTTCAGAATTCTTTCGGTTTTATTCGAATAATGTAGTTCGTATAGCTGTCTGTTTAAAACGCAATCTGATTGGTGGATTATGATTGCATGCTGAGCAGTTTCGTCAAAAATGGGAGGTTTACGGTTAAGTTAGCGTGGCAAGTAACAACTTAATATGAGATAGTTCAAGTGTCCGGGATTCTAATGAGGTGTGGGATATATATATATATAAAAAATATATATATATATATATATATATATATATATATATATATATATATATATATATAATTGTATATAGGCATAGTTAAAACGATACAGAATGAAAAAAAATATATATTTAAAATTGTTCGTGATTTTAACGAAGAATCTTGAATTTTTAAATTCGTAATTGGGTTTTGGGAGTCATACATACGCACTGGCATATATGTGTGCGTCTGAATGCGTATATTATTTTAAAATTGTGTCATAAATAACGATTGTTGTTATATTGCATTTTCTAAAGTCTCAATGAACTTCTCTAATTTTTTTTTTTTTTTTCACATTGGCAAAACCTTGTCATATCTAGAGACACGGAAGATAGAAATAGATTTTTACGATCAAGGCTGTTTAAATATAACCTTACCTTAATTTTCATACCTAATAAAAGGCTATTTAGTTATGAGAATATTTAGAGCTTCCACGCCACTCAAATTGCACTATTACGGCTGTCAGCCAGAGGACAAAAATTCAGAGCGAATTAAATTATGAAGTCTTTATATATATTATATAGAGAAGCATTCATCAGAAACTGATGATGAATTTGAACATTGCTAATTGTTCGTAAACAATAAGATTAATAAGAAAGAACGAGGCATTAATTGTAAAAAGAGAGAATGTACAGCTATCAACACAAGGAATAGCCAAGATACTAACTATGAATTAGAGAAGCTGAAATCAAGCAAGTACAAAAATATAAATATCTCGGACTGCATTATATCAGATGACGGAAAATACGACACCGATATCTGTAGGCATATTGGAATAGAGACAGTATTAATAAACGGGTAGATTTTGTTAGAAACAAAGAAAAGCATAATGAACTGTTACATCATGTCTTTCCGTCAATATGGCGGTGAATTCTGGAAAATCTCAACAAATGATCGAAAGATATGAAGTAAGAGATTTTTTTTTTTTGTTTACAGAAGGCTGCTCGGTATACCATGAGCTGATCATAAGAGCAGCGACGAAGTTTCAGGGAAAATGAAAACAAAAAGTTCATTTACACTTGTAATCGCAATGGAACACTTAAAATATCAAGGATACATGAAGAAGGAAGGTTTAGAAAACTTGACACTGGCAGGGAATTTTGAGTGGGGGGGGGGAAGAAAGGATAATAGCGAGGAGCCTACCTAAAGATCATGTGTAAAAGGATGGCTGAACAAGAATTACGAAGAAGAGGAGATTGTGGTGCGCCATCAGCATCCCTGCTCTGAAGGGACAAAGAAGAAGAAGAAGAAGAAGAAGAAGAAGAAGAAGAAGAAGAAGACTTTTATCTCTATCTATAAAAGACAGGAGATGTGCATGTGTTGTGTGTGTGTGTGTGTGTGTGTGTGTCTAATGACTGCACGGCCGCAATTTTCGACGGATTTGCACCAAAATTTACATGCACATGCTCCAAGTAACTAGGAAGGCCAAGACCGACTTTGCATTTCCCAACTCCCATCGATAGTGCAAATAATCGATTTTTTCATGCTTCTACGGCAGTTTTCATATAATTTGCGGCCAGTTTGTACTGACCAGAGGGAGAGCGGGAAGGCCAAGACCAACTTTGCATTTCCCAACTCCTATCGATAGTGGAAATAATCGATTTTTTCATGCTTCTATGGCACTTTTCATGTAGTTTTTTCATTCGGTTTTTCCAGTTACGATTCCTTTTTTTAAAGCTGATCGTTTTGTGTTCATTTTGTTTAGTTCTTTTTACATAACAGATTTAATGTTTCGTATAGAGCTTAGAAAAAATATGTCAAGTCCCATACTGTCGACATATATTTATGTTTGTATGAGCCCCGGCGGGCGAACGCGTGTGTATGTGTGTTTGCGTACCTCAATGAGTGTATGGAAATGCATCTATGTTTGCGTTAGCATAGGTGACATTACGACGACGACTTTCCTCCCACTTTCGACCAATACACAAAATCTACATGAATCCAAAATTTAAAATAAAATAATCAGCGTGAAACCCAGGGTCACAAACTCACATCTATCCAACCAAATATGTTAGCTCTATCTCTGATATTAAGCGCTTTCTAATAAGTACCGCGCATATAATATATAATTAATAATATATATAATATATTAACCATATATATATATATATATATATATATATATATATATATATATATATATATACATTTTTACACACACACACACATTTACACACACACACACACACATGTGTGTGTGTGTGTGTTTTATGTGTATATGTGTTTGTTAATATAAAGGTAATTTACATTAACCAAAAAAAAAAAAAATGCTTAGACACAAGCGTCTCTCGTTTTAAATTTGGATTTTTTAATGTAACTATAACAACAAAAACATTTCAATTTTGCCTTGAAAATGTCGGAAGACGAAACGCGTCGGCAAAATGTAAGATTTTTTTCCACTTGTCATTTCATGCCAATATATTTTCTCTTAAACACCGATTATGTTGACAAAGACTCTCAAACACTTCCAGAAACTTCGGGTTGTGTACTATATTAAATTCATTTTAGCTTAACTCATATCTTAAATTAGTCACATTAGGAAATAAACAATAATACTAGTAATAAAACAACAATTATTAAAAAAAAAATACGAATTTTCTACAAAAACGACTCTATTAAAGTTATATTATGTTGGCAAGAAAGTCCTGACACACTTAGTAAGCGGGAAGAAAACGATACTTCTTTGATCACTGTCTGGTGGAATTTTCAAGGAGTACTGCATTTCCAGCTTGTTCCACACACGCACCATCAACACTGCAGTGTCCTGTCAGAAGATAGCGTGTACGACAAAATAGTCTCCTGATTTGGTCAGTCGAGTACAGGTTTTGTTTCAGCAATACAGTTGTGGTCTCCTTCCTCTAAAGATTTTATGTTGGATTTATCCGCCTACTATAATATTAGTAGAAGGGAACACCTTAGGGGAACAGTCGACCAGATTGTTCACCTGTCGAACTCTCTTCCTTCAGCAGTGAGGAATTCGGGCTAGGCTTTGGCGTGGGTAGACAGGCACTGAACCCGATTATACGAGTTCTAAGGGAATATTTTTGGCTGAACCTACAGGTTCAGAGAAACAACGGTAAACTCGGCCTTGTGCCACATACATCCCCCATGGGGGTGTGGCTGTTAAACATCAACAGTTGAACATATTGTTCATCTATCGAACTCTCTGCCTCGAGCAGAGAGGAACCCGGACGAAATTTTGCCCTTTGGCAAAGGCTCATCCGTGGAGGTAGGCAGGGCCTGAACCCGTTTATACGGGCTCTAAGGGAATATTTAAATATAACAGTCGAACAGATCTGTTCGGCTGTGCTGGTCAAACTCTCTGCCTCCGGGCAGAGAGGATCCCCAGCTATGTCGAAGGGAAGAGTCTCGTATCGTGAAACAGCTACCCGACCCCGTTTTTTTACGAGATCTATGGGGAATTTTTGGCCGAGCCTACGGGCTCGGATTGCCCAAAATTAAGCTCAGCCTTGTACCACATCCTACTTCGTGGAGAGGCTGGTAAATATAACAGTCGAATAGATTGAACATTGGTTCAACCGACCCACCCTCACTAGTCGTGTAAGATTCTTCTGTTGTACTTACTGTTTAATATATGATATATCTGTAACACTTGTTATTTCTTTCACCATTTACTTGGTCATGACAAATACAATACGAGAGTACACACTGCCCTGTTAAGTAAAATGTTCAAACATATGAACAGTTTTGAGATATTTCCACATCCACTATTCAGTCCTGATGCTGCTCTCCGAGTCACTATGGACTTTTTCCGTTCAATGGCACAATTCCGCCGCGATTAGTGGTTCAGCACTTTCGATAAACTGAAGGAAGTTTGTTTACAGTGTATTGATTCAAAGAGCGCGGAATGGTATCTGAGACAGATTCGGATACTTGCTGATCGCTGGCAGACGTTAGTCGAGAATGATGAACTGTATTTTGAAGAATAAATATTGGTGTTGCTCCATAAAATTATGTTTTCTTTTCCGCTTCCTAAGTGAATCAGAACTTTCTTGCCCACATCCATCAACCTATAAATTAAGCACTCAAGATATCGAATATCAAAACACAAATTTAGAGTGAGGTTCATGTTTTTTTTTTTTTTTTTTTGTAAGTACATTGTAAATTGATTCTCCTGTCAAAACCAACAATAAATTATTGTATATAAGGGGAGATAATTATTTCAGTTTTCTTGGATGAACTTGTTTGGCGGCATATCAACCGATATGGTTATTTAATGCCGAAATCAAAATACATTTTACGTAATTTTATGCTTTCAACTACAGTTATTTTGTATATATTTTTATACTTTTAGAGTTAACGGATGTTTTCACATATATATGACTAGAAGAATTCATCGAGACAAGCCTTCAGCTCCACGTCATTGTTGAAAGAAACGCCTCACAGACTGTTGGACCGTAAAAATTAGGAGTTAAATCATCGGAATCTGGTGTGTGTGCGCTAAAATTACCTAACCAAACACACGAATAGTGATTCTGATCTAATTACCAGCGTGAGTGGTAAGTGATATGTTGAAGAAGCAAATATTGAAAATGCCCATTCTTGTCTACTTGGCACATATATTGGAAACGGGGTAAAATTCAATCAATTTTATAAAAAAAACGGTAAGTATAGAGAAAGAATAAAGCAATATGGCAAAAATTAATCGCAAACCGGAGATATTAAATCCAAACAGGTGTGGAAATTTAAATATATGGGGGAGTAATTTAACAAAGGACAGAATGTGTGACACTGAAATACGAAGTCGTATAGCCAAGAGAGACTTCCAGAAGGTAAGCAGCAGAAACAAGAAAAAGAGTACAAAACTGTCCTCTTGTATAGCACTGAGTGCGCGGTAATTTCCTCAAAGACGAAAAAGAATCTTGAAGCAACAGAAATGTACATTATTTAGACTTTATTTCGCTCACTGGGGTAAACTGTTCTAGTTCCACGTGCCATGTCTAATGGATGTCAGTTATCAGTTAATTCCCCTCTCCAAGTTCTCTACCGCCTTAACCAGGTATTGAACTCACACTCTTTCGGTCCTGTCACTGGATTGAACTAACGTCTTTATCCACAGTGCCATGTGTCCAGTGAGCGAAATAAAGGGTTCAGTTCGACATTCCAACCGCCTGAAGAAGGCCGGAGCGTACAACGGCCGAAACGTTCTAATAAATATGGCGACAAAGATAAAGACAATAAACAGAAATGTAGTTATACAGAAGTATGCTGAAGATATTATGAAACAAACGTGACCAACGACGAAGTTTTGGGATAAATGGAAACAAAAAGATAACTAATACATAACATCAGGAAAATACAATTGAGGTTTCTTTTGCACATAAAGAGAAAGCAAGGCTTAGAAACTATGATACTCACAGGACATATATACATGGCATGAGGGAGAGAGTAAAACAAAGAATAACATACAGTGTTGTTCGATAAAAGTGACTCACCAGATTTTTTTTTTTTACTAAATGTTCTCTTCTCCGATGAAACGAAAGTTGAGCAAAATTCAAATGATAAGCGATCTAAAATCCGAAGAAGAAGCTTTGAAAGCTCTTTGAATTTAGCATTAAGTACTGTCAAGCATCCGTTGGGTATAATGTTCTGGGGATGCTTTTCTTTTCATGAAACTGGTTTCTTAAAACCTATTGAAAAGACCCTCAGGAGCGAGCAGTACAAGAGAATTTTAGCGTCTTGTCTGCTCCCTTCTGCTGAAAGGTGCAAATCCACCCACCAAGCTAATTTTTATGCAGGATAATGCTACCTGTCACAAATCAAAATTGATGAAGTAATACTTTGATGAGAAGCAGGTGAGTGTTATGACATAGACGCTTCAATCTCCTGGCCTCAACCCCATAGAAAACTTAGGTAACATTTAGTAAAAAACATCAGGTGAGTCACTTTTATCGAACAGCACTGTACTTAGTGAGTTTAACTAAATGGATATCGGAACAGGGTTTAGGGGCAATAACAGAAAGACAGTGTTTATTAAGAGCTTCAAGGAAGTTGTGGAGATCCATGATCGCCTACGACTTGAGTGGGGACCTGACACAGAAAGATGAAGAACATATTTTTCATGTTAACTCTAATAACATTGGCAAAAGAGAACGAATTAATCTAGCATCTTTATATTTCAAAACCAAAACATTTAACCTAAAAAAAACCGTTGCAAGTCTTCAAATAGCGGAGCCACATTGATGGACGGATATAGATGGAATATATGGGGCCAGACTCGTTCTGAAATATCTAAACCGTCGGCCGTATATAAAAGCTCTGTGAAATTAATGATTAAAAATCGTTCCGGGTGGAGAATATATGCAGGCTGGCGTTGCAAAATCAGAACAAAGTGCTGTATCAATTAACCAAAACCACACCATTTGTGGACTTTCAATAGCAGAAACAACTAACATAAATAACAGATATAATTAACGAGAAAATAATATAATGATAAATATGTTTAATTTAAATAATTCTTCAAGTAAAAGGTTATTAAGGAATCCGCAAACAATAATGTTCCTGGACATTGGAAACGTGTTTTCCAGGAATTTATTTTAATAGACATATTTTTTATAAATTTCAACTGAATGAATGCCAAATGCTTCCTTATAAGGAGACGACTAATATTACCATTGTCATAACCATTGTGACAAGCTGTCAAATAATTTTCCTAACCTTATTATTCGGACGTTGCATCACATGATTCAACCTCATCAAATAACGATGATTATATATTTTACTTGGTTTTTATTGAATCGAAAATGTATTTTCCACGCTTCTCATTCTTTTCAGTTTCAATTCCTTAATGGCATTGATTGCTAAGCAGGACAATATTCACAGGTTCGTCAGCTAAATTGCTTCAGTCCCCCATGGCATGAATTTGTTTACTTAGTTTATTGGCAGCTACAATTTTAATCTGCATTATGACCAGAAGGTCACAAGCGGCAAGCGTTAAAAGTGAAAGAGTTGGCACGTAATGGATGGCTAGTTTGCCTAGTTCTATATTGAGAATGATATCAGCTGAAACCAATATATATATATATATATATATATATATATGTGTGTGTGTGTGTGTGTGTGTGTGTGTGTGTGTGTGTGTGTGTCAGTGTGTGGGTGTGGGTGTTTAAACAGAAACTGCGATCTGGAAGTGGAATGAAAGCAGTGATGGCAGATACCCAGAATCCATCAAAAAAATTGAGGATGTGAAATTAGTAGACACTAAAGATTTCAGATACCTCAGGGTATGGATCCTTTATAAAAAAAAATGGAATAAAATAACCCGGACATGGAAGTAATTTAGTTTGTAACTATTTTATAGTGTTTTTTGTAAACATTCTACACTTCTTTTTCGATTATAATCGATTACTTAATTGTTTATTTATGCATTCGTAGTTTCGTAATTTGTTAATATGTTCATTGTTTTTAACTGAGGGTTTTTTACAAAGTATTCATTTTTAGTTTTCGATATTTAAGTAACATCATGTTGTCTGGCAAAGTGATTATAGCTATTTTCTTCTAAAGACTAAGTTTACAGTTTTTTGACTAATACTTGTAGCTTGGTGATGTTTTCCTTATTTTCCATATTTTTAGTGTAACTTGTTTTTCGTTTTTTAACTTACAATATATATATATATATATATATATGAATTTTAAATCTCTCTCTAAACTTGACCATGTCTCTCACACCACCACTTACTATGTCAACCTATATAAGTATAATACTGCCCATCAAAAGTGTAAATTTTAAATTCATTTTTCGTTTCACCTTTGAAAGTGAAAGTCTGTAGGTACAGAGAAAAATAAAATTCTCTGGTGAAATAAAATATAACAAAAGAAGCCTTAAAGTGGTTTTGGTTTTTTCTTAAATTAAATTATTCGCTCTGACTTAACATTGAGCTCTCAGGATTTCATCCTCCTTGGGATTATCCATATCAAGATTTTCGTTACGTAAATATATGTATACAGACACATATATATATATATATATATATATATATATATATATATATATATATATATATATATATATATATATATCGAGAGAGAATAAATACATATATAAACACATAGACGTGTAGATGATATAATAATAACGGCTGATTATTCAATTCCGAACGTATCCGACTTCATATCTATAGTCGAGATACTAAATTGGACCACAATCGGAACTGAACAGAATTCGTTTATTTGTTAAATTCTGATATACCGAAGCAAAATGGTCATTTAGAAAAAATGTGACAATTTATTTATTCTATATAGCATTTACAAACCATACGCGTAGCTTAAGTCTTATCGACGTAAAATGTTGAGTCAGAGTGCCGAGTTCAAATTCACTTTTTTACACATGCCATTGAGAAAAGCAAAAATCCATTTCTTTTCCCCATAATCCGCACTGGAATAAATAACATTGTCGTCTCCGCTCTTTTGCTTTTAGTGGCAATCATTGTAGGTAAAAGTAAAATTTCACTTTCAAAATGTAGAGAAGTCAATAGAAAACAACATGTCTTTTCTTCATAAGAATTCACAGCGTTTGAAAGGAAGCTGCCGAGAACCGCTATCGCCTGGGTCCTGAAGTAACCTGTTCAGTACAAGTCAATTTAACAATATTATAGCATAGGAGGTTACCCCGTTGAATGTGGTGATATAATAATTGTGAATTCACTCGCAGAGACTGGCAGTACAGATTGACAATCAAATAAAGCCGGATTAGCAATAACTGGCTAGATGAGATATCCCTTGACATAATCCGAGGAACGAAGACAATCTAAGCCCTGTAGATTAAATTAAGGGTCCAGTTTGAAATTATTTGGAAAATACTGGAATTGACAAACTCCTGGTGAAACCCGTAGTGCACAATCTTTCTCTCTTTCTCTTCTACACACACTCTCTCTCTCTATCTCTCTCTGCATATGTATATATATATATATATATATATATATATATATATGAAGAAAAATATACAGAAAAAACAAACAAAAATCTTAATATGCAATTATGCTGTATTAATGTTAATATAAAGTCGACGTCGGACGTTTCGGTCTATTTAAGACCATCTTCAGGGACATTTTCATTTAAACATAATTAACATTAGAACATATAAAAATTCAACACGAAAAGACGATGGACATAAGAGCACAACTAATCCAAACAGATAACTGAAATTTTTATATAAGATCAGCGTTCCGTTTAAATATGATCACGTCGTCGTCACGTGGGCGATGTTTTTTCTGTATATTTTTCTTCATACTGTCGGATCTATATCCATATACTTGCTTACATATATATATATATATATATATATATATATATATATATATATATATATATATATTTGTGTGTGTGTGTGAATGAATGAGATAACGATATATTTGTGTATATCAAGAACAATATCGGTTGAAAATATATTTGGAAAAATGTTTTCGTCTGCTGCGTTTCGTCCTTTAGAACCTCGAACCAAATTTGTTATGATAGTGCTCTTTAATTTACTTTTTTAAAAAGTTCTAGCCGAATTCATTTGGATTCATTTTTCTTTTGGTTTCCATCACTGTTGTTTTTAGATATCCCACACTGTAATAATAGAAGTACTGCCACAAGTGTGAAATGTTGTAAGAACCCGGGCGTAAATGTATTTTGGATGACCTTGCGATCAAGGCACTCTCTAGACATTTAAGTGAATTGTTTTCCCTTTTGATCCGAGTAGCATTTTGTATGTCAAAATTGTGGTCAGTTTCGTTACGGTGAGCAAACACCATATTTGTTTTGTAAAATGTCCCATTTGTATTTATATGATTTTTCATTTAAATTCCTTGAGGTTTCCCCTATGTAATTTTCTGACAATTATTACAAACGATTGTGTAAATTCCTCCTTCAAAATTTAGTTTTTTTTTTTTTTTGAGTAATTAAGTCTATCTTTTATTGTCTATATGTATTATCAAACATTTATTTTGTTTAGATAAATTCTTTTCAATTGATAAAGTTAGTTGGTATATATATATATATATATATATATATATATATATATATATATATATATATATATATATTATTTGTCAAGAAAGGATATTTTTCATATTCTGGAATATTTTATTAGCCCTTTGTTTCGCAATGAACATAAGATAATTCTGGTGATGAAGAATCTTGAATTTGTTTTCAATGTATTTGCTCCTTTTCATGTAAATATTGAGGGCTGCAAATTATAAGTGCTTTTAAGTAGAATCTCAGTCTTGTTTTGAAATTACTGCAAAACACTTTCCCTTGCCCTTTTATAGGCAGAAACATACAAATGTATGCTGGGATTGTTTCCTAGACAAGAAAATACATTGGCTCTTGGTTTGATCTGACTCAGTCCCGGTCTGTCTTGACTTGAAGTCAGAACTCTACGTTCCCTTGTCCGATCTGACTTTTGTGTGAACTTTTTGCCATATAACTATTGCGTTGGCTTGTTAATTTTAATTTGCCTTGCATATATTGGTTGATTGCCTTATAGTATTATTCCCTGTTCTTTTTCTTGTAATTGTTTATTGCAAACTTTGTCAATTCTGTGTGCTGGGCAGTTATTTCTTTAGTACTTGATCATGGCTGCCCTCACCACACCGATGATTATGCCGGATTTTATGCTTTAGTCGTGATAGGTATGGAAAGTTATTAGATAGTTTCTTGGTTGATTTCTGGTGAACACCAGGTGAGAAACAGGGAGAGAGAGATTGAGTGTGTAAGAGAGAGAAACGTAGTTGGAAAATGACTAAACCTTAGAATCTTAACTTTAAATCTTAATTACCATAAATGAATATTTCCAATGAGAATCATTGATTTCAACGTCCATTGGATCTCAAGTGGATTCCATATATGTGCAATCCATCACCAAAAAGGCTACAGAAATGTTCTGTTCGTTACACTGCTTCAAAAAGTACTTGATTCCTGATGTCGTGCTCTCTCTTTACGTGGAGTATTGCTGCCATATCTGCGTTCGGGCTTTTAAATCCTCTCTTTCAATAGCTGAAAGAGTTTCCAAGTTTCTACGTAACATTGACAGTGACTAATTATTTCAGCCTAAAACCCTTTTCCATTGCAATCCACTCGTTACCATATTGATAATTCCATGGAAAAGTTTCTGAGAAGAAACAATCTTTAGTTTCAACAGTTCAGTTACCCACCATGCAATGTGTAAATGGTCGAATGTCTATCATACCCTTAGCATTCCATCGGCAGGAAAAAATTTCCTTTCGGAATCATTATTCATAAAATTAGCTACTTCACAGGACGGACTCCCTAGAGAATGCTTCCTCGAACACTACATTCTTAACCGCTCCATAAAACCATTATCTACATGCAACGAGCTCTTTCAGTAACCCTCTACATTTGATTTGCTTTCTTAAACAACAGAAATAAAAATTATATTTGAAATAATCGACAAAGTCTGTGAGGTTGGAAAAAAAAAAGATTTCTGTGATACGGGATGCAAGTATATTTAAGCAAAAATATGTCTCCTGGAATATTTATCCCTCAACATTTAGTGCGGACTCAATATGAGTCCCATTGAAATATGAATAATACAGAACAATAAAATAAAAACAAACGACAACTAATTGCATGTATTAAAAATAGCAGAAATATACAATTACGATAAAAGAATAAAACATTTAACATTAAAAAGCTTTTAAAATACAATAATGTGCATTTTCGTGTGTGTGAAATTTGTGTACGTGATAGACACGTGTGTATATGTGAGTGTGCGAGAAATAAACGTTGTGTTAGACACATGTGTGAATCAAAAAAAAATAAAAAGGAGGAAAACGCAGGCAAGGCTAGTGGCAGGGTTCCATGTATACGTAACACTACGACTGAAATCCTGTATGGAAAAAAGTGAAAAGAAACTAGAGAGAGAAATGCACGAATTTTTATAAGCTTAAGGAGCAGCCCCTGGTGACCTGTTTTTTTTTTTTTGTTGTTTTTTGTTTTTTTTTTTATTTTGTTTTTCATAGTCAAGCGGGATAATGTGACTATGAAAAACAAAATAAAAAAAAAAAAAAAAAATGTGCAGAGTATATGTGTTATAGTAATTTATTAAGAATAACGCAGATTTGGCTGAAGACCGAAAGTATCGAACACCCAGTGAGAATCGAACTCACCATTGAATTGTAGTTGATATAGCGAGACATGCTTACTAACCATTACAACAGGTTGATTGACGAATTACAAACAGTAGCTTAGATGTGGCTCAAAACAACAGCCGCACTCTCTACTCAGTTCTAATTGGTTTAGCGAGTCAAACTTGGTAACCATTACATCAAGTCGAACTGCCCTTTTCAGTGTTACATAAGTTCCAATCTATTTCAGGAGATGCTATATATATATATATATATATATATATATAGCGTATGTAAACTAATACATAATATGATTTAGAGTTATGTTTCTTTTCATGTTTTCAAATGTTTATAGTGATTTTCAAAAAGTATCTTAGATGTGGAACATGGCCGAAAGAATGGAGCACAGCTAAATTCGACCTCTCTACACAGTTGTAATGGATTCAGTGAGACAAGCTTGCTAACCATTACACCACGTCAAAGTACCACTGTCATTTAATATATAAATGAAAGTATAAAAATTAAAATTTGCTCCCGACGATACTATCTTTTTCACTTCTGAACAGTTATATGAAAATGGAAATGATATCTTTGTGGTGTGGGCGAAAATGAAAGACAGTTATCAACAACGTCACACCACGTCTCCCTGAAAGATTAATTCTCACCACGCCATTTTCCCTGCCCGTAACATTTGGGAAACCGTATTCACATCTGTTGAAGAAGAAAATTCTTTGTCCTAATACCACTTCGTAGTTGGGTTTTTTTTTCCCTCATATCTACAAATCTATTCATGTCTTTTCGTTCTTTTAATCCTACAGAGTTTTAGATATTTTTATTATTTACTTTCCGGTCGTTCCAGCTTCATCAACACAACTTTGCCGCCATTTTGTTTTACATTTTTATCGTTTCAGTGTCAATGTTTTATTTTTATCTTACGCTGATAGACCATCTTATTCCATTATCGTTTATTGTTAACTCCTGATGCAATCCCAGTCCAATCGAGATTTTTCTTTATATCTTCTTTACAATATATATATATATATATATATATATATATATATATATATGAAATCTTCATATCGGTATTTTTCCATTCTTTCTCATCGTTTTATGATTTTCTCTTTTCATTCACTTGCTAAAAGCTTTTTTATCGTTTTCTAGGCATGGTGGAGAAATGGATTGCTGCTCCGATTTAGGAATCAAGGATTTGAGTTTGAATTCCAGTCGAGTTTATTACATTCACTCGCTAATGCCCTTGGAAAAGGTGTAAATCCATCTCTTCGCCCCCATCCAAGGGTAAATAAGAGCAGAGACTGGGTTTTGTAGCGACAGGTCTAACAGAATGAAAGCTGTAAATTCAAAACTGTATATAGCCCAGGCGAAAAGCATACTATTCATATAAGTAAAGTATTGTTCGTAATTATTCGAGGATTCCGACAATGGCCGGACCCTTTCTATGTATTCTTCGATTAATTTCGCTTCACAATTTCATGCCTGCTTACGCGAGTGTCTTACATAAACGACACTTTCTTTCTTTTTCATCTTAAATTCGCTTTAATGTCTGGATAATGTTTATTTTACTCAGTCAATTATCTTGTTAATTTTTTCCATTTAGCATATTTATTGGTTCGTTCAAAATATCCCACTTTTTCCTTCCGATTTCTTTTTCTTCATTTTTCTCCCGTTTTTCAAATTCTCATCCCTACCTTATTCAGTTACGGTCATATCACACTTAAACACCTGTTCTCGCCTATCACCGAAGTTAAGCAACATCGAGCCTGATCAGTATATAGATGAGCGACTGTGTGTGGATAAGAGATATTCTAAGCTGTTATGTGCGGTTGGAGGAAAAGATAACGGCTCCGATTTAAAAATGGTAGAGCCGAGTTCCAATTCCAGTCAAGTTCTTTATATTCACTTAGGATGTGTATTAATCCACGACTTCCCTTACGACTATGGGTTTATTAGTAGTACTTGTATCAGAAAATCATTATTGTATTAAAAAAAAGTACGTACTAGACATATTTTCTGTTTTAAATAAGATGATAAGCTGTAAAAAACAAATCAGTCAATATCGTAAATAAAGATGTTTTAACATTATGGTTACACTTGTTCTATTTGTAGACTAAATAGAACTATATGAAAGTTTGAATCTTGGTGTGGGCATCATACTGAAAATAGTAGGAATTGTTTCAGTAAAATCATTATTATTTTCGAAATATTCTCAGAATTAAAAAAAAATATTGTCTAGCATAAAATACCCATCAAAATATTGATGAGCCATAAAAAAACAAATCAATCAATCAGTCTTACCTCACTTTCTTTCTTCGATTTTAAAATAACTCTCGTCTGCATTCTAATTCTTTCCATTATTTTTCTCTCCAACGCTTTGTATCTTCCTCCTTTTATATCTTTCATTCAACTCGAGAAACAATTTATTTTAGCTTTCTTTCATTTCTTCTGCACAACTTTGATATTGACATTTTCTTCAATCCCATTCTTTCAGCAAATCTCGATTTTGCTTTTTAGCCGCTCATACGTACCGTCTGCACTTCATGTTTACCATAAAAGCATACATATTTAGAAACTCAAACGCAGGTATATATACATATTTTACAAGCATAATTCCCAGAGAACAAAATAAACGCAGACGATAAAATTCTATTAACAACACAATCGATTAATGGACAGTAAATAGCGGCCATATTGGGTCGATGAAAATACTGGCGAGAAAAATATTTTTCGCCTCTGAAGGAAATAACTGTTTTTGTCTGGCTGAAGAGATTTGCCATTTGGCGAGTTAATTTTAATCTTTTTTAGCGATACTAATATTTATATTGATATATTTGTTTGTTTGTTTTTTCTATTATTGATGTTATCATTAATGTAATATTATATTCATACTATATGTACCGGTTTGTTTTTTAAGGGCGGGGAGATAAGTAACAAATAGAACTCTTCAAACAACAAGTTCATCCACTGACCCAAAATCAATATTGAATTCATCTGTGCAGCAATGAACAATCCCCGAATTTCCATTGCTAAATTATCATGTTTTAAATCGAACTCTTGTATACAACCTAAGGAATCATATTTGCCAATGGGTTCAATTATTTTACCATCAGTAAACTGTTTCTTAACCATTTCACTCCATTCAAATTACACAATGCCACTAGGACGCAAGTTGTTACTGGTAGTGAAAGAGAATGAGTAGATTTCAGTTAGGTGTTGTGAGGAGTAAGACAATAACAGAACATGATTCATGATGACAAATGATAGCGATTGGCGTAAACTTTAAAAATTGTGGAGGCCAGAGAAGTAAGAAATCGTAATAACATTCAACAGGCAAAAAGGCGGAGAAAAGAAAGTATTAGAATAGAACACGTGCTTGCATGAAGCTAAATCTACAATAAAAAGATGAGACCTAACTGCCAATCTAGTAGCACACGTAATTGATGCAATCGAGGCACCAATGAGGAAAGAGCATCGGAATTACTGACATTAAAATATTTTTAGAAAAGACAGCGAGAAGCCAGTCGGTAAGGAAGGGACTGAATTCGAGATGACATGTCAAGAATCTTTTTTGAATTGTCTAGAATTTCTAGATAAATAGTAGGAACACAAAACTAAATTAAGCAGCAATATTGATGTAGTCTTACCAAAATAATTACTGGTGGGAACGTTCTTCATCCGTTTTTCCTCGCAATCGAAGCGGAATGGTTCATTATTTACCTAAGGAAATGGTAAGAGTTCAGGTACATGCTACCTGACTTACTAACAAGCAGATTTATCACTTCGCTCACTGCCTGTTTATGGAGTGTTCCCTCACTCATTATAGCCATTTGCAAGGTCAAAGTTTAACCAAAGCAGCAGATTAATTGTCTACGCAGGGATATACTAGGATATATTTCAACAAATATGGGAGGGCGGAGACCGTTCAAGTTGAACTGCTGCTGATAACAGAGATCTGATCATGACAAGAGATATTCGTATCAATGCATATCAATATTGTTGAAGGATCAAATGCTCTTTTCTTGTAAAACAAGCACAGATCCAATTAAATATTGATAAAATTCTTCCGATGGCTGACAGCGCAATTCTCTCTTACAGACGTGCCGTTGCCTCCCTCTGTCTGTTTTACAAATACTTTCACGGTAAATGCTCCGTTGAGCTGCTTTCGCTGGTTCCCAGACCTCATGAATTTAAGCGTTCAACTAGGCTGGCATCTCGCTCTAACAATTTCACTGTCGATACTGTTAAATGTAGCTGTCTCTTCTACTCCAATAGCTTCATGCCTCGCACTTCACGCCTGTGGAATGCTCCGATCTATCCCCTAACTTTCTCTTTATCCTTTCCTCTATCACTCTTTTTTGTTCTCGCTCCAACTCTCTGTAACCCCTTGCGTGTTAGTGGCTTCCCGCCTTGCTTGGGGTTGAATGCTTAAAAGAATAGTCATATGCAGCTCACAATTAAACAATGAAGAACTATCATATATGAAATGTTTCAAATATATATTTATCAAATAAGTTCACTGAAATTAGGATAAAAAGAAATTATATTAATAAGTTCTAGTTACACTTCGAAGACGCATTATAAAAGCAAAAGATGCCTTCGAAAAGCTAAACAGCGTATTAAATAACAGGGAAATTGCGTTAGAAACAAAAAAAAAAGAGTTTTTAAGGACTATGTTATATTAGCCCTTGTTTAAGTTAGTGAAATCTGAATAGTCTTTTCAGAGATCGGGAACAGACTTCAGGTAAGAGAAATGTGTTTCTACAGAATGTTTCTGAGAACAATATGGGATTAAGGCGGTGGTGTTAAGGAAAATTGGACCAAAATTACATAAGGCTAGAATCAGAAAGAGGCAACTGAAATATTTCAGATCCATAATGAGTAAAGCGAATTTGGGCAATCTGCAGGCAGGAGGGACAAATGGAGACACCCAGTAACCTACATAATGTGTTCAAATGAATGGCAGTTCTGGAATCAGTAAATTAAGTGCCATGCGGGATACACGCCTAAGCAATCATGTTTCGATACAAGACTGACGAGGCAGACATTTTTTCCAGGAGAAGGTCTCCATTCTTTCTTAGGTAAACCAGTTGCCATCTAAGGCTATAGAACTCGGTCTGTCCTGCTATTTAGCCATAACTGGTTGGAGAAGATGATTCATACCTTTTCCAAGAGTATTCGCATGTAAGTGAATGTAATGGATTCGACTGGAATTCGAACTCGACTCTCTGATTCTTCAGCCTGAGTCGCTATTCATTACTCCACCGCGTGGATAATTAAAATAAAGTTCGACAAAGAATATAAAATTGCAGAGATAAATAATACCTAACCTCCCAACCCTAAAGGAATACGGCTCATTGATAGCGTTAGAATTATAGTAGCAGTCCGTTTTTTTTTTGTTTTTTTTTCAGGAATAGGTGTTGAATTTTGGTGAACAAGCAGATGCGAACCTTATTGCAGTTGAAGATATATCGACCTGACGAAATGTTGTTTTTATTTATGTCTTGTAGCTGAAGCAGATAATTTTTGCTTACGGCAAGACAAGTTTTTATCGGCTGAAATCCTTCCTAATTTAGTTTATTTTTCAGCTGGAAGCTATGCGTGAACACTTGCGCGCATGCGCGTTTTTGTTCATTTCTCTTTTAGCGATGGAACTTCTAACATCTGTTTTAACGTACTCTGCGCTACACATTCAATTTCGTAGAACCAAATGCATGATGATGGGAATTAAGTGACAAGTTCCGTCAATATTCCAGAACATTCCGTAGTATTGCCTCTATCTACAGTAATGCATTCTTTGTATCGTCTTCCATTCTACTTCAGATTTCCAATTCTTTCAGATTTTAGTTATCGCTACTTTGCGTTCAAAAACGATGGACGGAAAGGTTGATCCAAAGTCGAATCATTTTCCCAACTTCTCTTTTCTTCTTTTTTGTCAATTCTTTTTAGTTATTGTTCTCTCTCTCTCTCTCTCTCTCTCTCTCTGTAAAAAAAAAATTATTTCACACTCTATAACACTTAATAACCACTTGTGTCTTAGCTGCTTTATAAAAGGGAACTGGTCTTTTAATCTAGATATGCTGATCCGTTTTCATCTGGATGTCGCGAATTTAGTTTCTGTTCGCTAAGAATGTTTATGTTCTATGCATATGCAATTGGTTTGTATATTCCTTTCAAATAGTGTTGATTTTCGTATTACTTCTACGCAAACTAACGCTATTCGCTTAATATATATTTTCTCCTTTCTTCTCTCTCTCTCTCTCTCTCTTCGGCCTTCAGATGTTGATTTTGCTGAAATCGTGCTTAATCGCTATTTTAAATATAAGTACTTTTTTTATTACATTGACTTTCTGCAATGTCATGAGGAACGATTTAATTCTATCTTCAGATATCTATGATTATCCTTGAAATAAATATTAATTGTATTTATTGAGAACAATAGAAAAATGGTGGCCTAAACTCCTCTATAAGTGAGAGTATTTTTTGTTTAATACTCCAGGACGCTCCTCAGTATTCGAATAACCTTCGTATATTTATGATTACTTTTTTTTTAAATTTTGAACGCATAATGTTATTGCTGTTTTGTAGATACTATTTTCGAAGTATCTCTGCTCTTTCCAATAAGGTAGATTTCTGTATCGGTCGCAAAATGTATTTTAGTCTAAGTTAGTCGAAATATATTTAACCTTCAATGGGATGGATTCTCTTACACCAATCCCTACCAAGATGGCGTTAATATTTTTTCTCCGTCTTTTTCCACAATCTCAACCTTCATTTCAAGTACTTGCTGATCATTTCTATTTGCTACGCTGCCAGTATGTGACACAATCCCCGTGGCCATTAAGTGCGTTTGGCATCGGTATTACTACAGATCTCCTTTCTTTCCTGCAATGAAAGAGGTACTGCCGTGAGCACCTCTATATAACATTTAGCAAATGCGCTCTGTCAGCTGACAGAGACACAGATGTGTTTCGCTCCGTTCGAAGACAGAGACACAACTGAGAGATGAAATGCAATTCATCCGCGCGAGGACAGATACTACACTTTGGTCGCCTCCAAAAGTCCGAGAAATCATGGATACCACTATAAAAGTGACATTTTTCAGAAGCACATTATCGAACAATGGAAACCGAGTAATCGACAAAAATACGATTACCATATATTAAATAATATAACATCGTCTGCTGAATTATTTTGAAATTATCATTAAAAAAATTATTCTGTATATCAGCAATCTAATTACTGTCAAGATTTAATTTAGTAAAAATTGTCTTTGCGGGTTTTTATGCTTCTTCATATTATCTACAGTAGTTGTAATTTTGCTCTGACAACTTAGGCAAGCTTATCAATAATCTCTGCTGGCGTCTCATTAAATACCTCAAAACTAAGATTTAATGTTATGGAAATTACCATATAAATGAATCTATGTTATAAGTCCCATAATTCAATAATAGTACTTGTTCAGATCTTTTGACCTATTTAGTACTTTGATGGAAAATTCGAACAGTTGGAAATGTAAAAATGGTCTCGAGGCGACGGAGATGTGGTTCTACAGAAGGATGCTAAGGATATCATGGACCGAGCGTGTGAGCAACGATCAGGTCTTAGAGAGGACGCAAACAAGGTGTAGGCTTATACTTAACATCAGGAACAGGCTGCTGAAGTTCCTGAAGTTATAAAATATATTACGTAATTAAAAATTCTTCGGTAAGGGAAGCAGAACAAGGTGTATTATTTGCAGGTCTTTCCCGTGAAATTTATATGGACATTAGTAAAAAAATAAATAAATAAAAAAAAATGAAAAAAATTCTTTTAGAATAAAAATCGTATATTCAGTTTTTCTTTCCGGATTCCAAGGTGTTTGACAAGGATGTTCTCTATAGTGTAATGGATAGTGGTTCGGGGTTGGGAACTAGAGAACGGAGTTCGAATTCCAGTCGAGTTCGTTAAATTTAATTACGCGCAAATACCCTTCGGAAATTTGTGAATTTTTCTCTTCTCACTCTAACTCTGGATTAAAATGTCGAAAATAATTATATTGGAGAAATCGTTGTTATCGCCAAATAAAAGTAAATATAATATTTACTCGCAAAAAAGAATAATTTTATTAATCCTAAATTATGTTTCGCAATGACATAACCTATAAAGGGACAATAAGCGCTAAATCAAAAACAATTCGATCAACCAATCAGATTGGTTGGCAGTTTACTTCTCAACCGCAAAAAGAAACATGTAACTCAATGGCTGTTATATTTTTTTCTTTCCAAGTATCCTTTCAGGGCGTAGGCGATCTTGGATCTCCACCTTCCTCTATCCTTTGCAGCTCACAATAAGTTTTTACCCCTCTGCCACCTTCTCCAGACCACGTTTTGTCATCCACTTGCTTAAGGCCGCTAAGTACGTCATGCGTTGTTTTGTCTTCTTTCCCTCTATTCTCCCCGTGAGCAACAGATTCTCCAGGTCCTCTTTCCTTATTATGTCTCGCAGGAATTTCAACAGCCTCTTACTATACTTAACATCAATTATAAGCCTACACCTTGTTTGCATCCTCTTTGAGACCTGATCGTTGCTCACACGCTCGGTCCATAATATCCTTAGCATCCTTCTGTACACCCACATCTCCGTCGGCTTGAGTCTCTTCTTCATCTTTGAGGAAATCGTCCAACATTCGCTGCTGTAAATAAGGACATATGTCACGTGACAGCTTAGTATTCTTTTCTTCGTTTCCAAAGAAATTCTGTCTTGCAATATTCTCCCCAGCTTTTAGAATGCGTCCTTGGCCATCCCAATACCTACACGGATCTCGGTGTTGCATTTACCGTCCTCCATTAGAACGTTTCCCAGATATTTTAACTTCTACGTCTGTATGATTCTAATGTTCCCAACCTGCAAATCTCATTTCTTCTTCATCGTTTTACTGATGATCATGCATTCTGTTTTCATGTAGTTTAGGCTTAGTCACTTCTTCATACTCTACGTTGCTACCAACTTTTCATTTAATCATTATGGAAGATTTTCAGGAGAACTGCAAACAAAATTACAAACTATCCACTGCCATACACTCTCATTTCGTTTACAAAAGGAAATGCTATTTTAGAACATCTTTATACACGATATTGATTTGTTTTTTACGGTTTATCAACCTTTTGCGATTTCCAATTCCAAGTTGTTATATATTATATTTCCTACGCATTCAAACTTACAGTAGCTGGTATTTCCAAGCCGTCACCTATCTAGGTACTGACTAGGCTCGACGTTTCTTAACTTCGTTGATCGGATTAGGACCGGTGTTCCAACACTATATGATATCGTGCCAGTAAGGTAAGAACTACAAACTGACAGAACCATAGAAATGTTAATAATAATAATAATAATAATAATAATAAACGGAACGAAAAAGTGGAATGGGATGAACAACAACAAAAAAATGACACAAGATGGCGAAAACAATGAAAGAAACATCGTTCTAGTATTTCAAACATCGTACGAGTATTATTCGCTATAATTAAATTTGTCCCACTACTCGACAGGATAATGAGTTGGGATTTAAAGGTGCCATTCTCTAGTGCGGGAGTTGGAAATATTTTTTTCATGAAAAAACGCATCATTGTGTTGCGTGTGTAATGTCGGCCACATCTAAATAACAACTGCAATTTCCCAACGGCAATATAAATATCAATCATAAAAGGGTATGTTATTTATACATTTATTTAATTATTACGTAAATTTTGAAAATAGTCTGACCAAATGTATAAAATTAATTTAATGTTTAATTCATTTATTACTATTCATAATTTGTATAGTTGAGGGAAATCATTTACAATAAGATCTTCGCGAGAAATCTCGTGAGATGTCTCTAGCGAAGCATAGAAATGGCGTCATATGTTTATCGCCATTTGGCGTACACACAGGCAACACGATCCTTACTTCAATTTACATGGTTCCGATTATTAGGAATTGACACTGACAGTATGACACGCAGTGACTCAATTGTCTATGTTAGTACATTATGTGGGTGTTGATTTATTAGGAAGGGAGTGTCTAGAAAAGGGGCTAGATTTTTTTTTTAAAATATGGCTTTAGTCTGTGTCTCTGTTTTGTCTTATTTTGAATAGATTAATATTTAGTACGACATGTAAAAAAACGAAAGATACCCTTATTTCCATGGGATATTTAAAGATTAATGCTTATTGTACTTTTAAAGACCGCATAAAACAACCAAGCGGGCCGCATTCGACCTTGCGGTCTGCATTCGGATTGAGGAACGGAATTTGCCTGTCTACGTTTTAGACTAATCTTTTTGCATATATGATAGGCTTGTTCAGGTTTTCATAAATGTAGATATTAAATTTACTGGTAGGACAACATTAGAAATACCTTCGTGTCGGGTAACTCAGTCCGCTGAGATGATTTTCTGATTAAGGACATTCCTAATTTGCTAGGTATGACTATATGAGAAGCATTTTTGTCAATATTAATCATAGTCTGTTAGCTTATATATGTCTCTCAGAATCAATGTTAAATCCGTAAATAATCGTGACTTCTGGTCTTTCTCTGACTTGTCCATGTTGATTTTCATGTCATATTTCAGCATATGGCGCACATATCTTTCAACGTATCTACTGTCAAATATTATCTTTTCAGTTTTGTATTCCTTTTGTGCGAATCTTGCACATCCAGACACAAAATGATCAATTGTCCCAACATTTTGTTCATTCAGTCTACATACTACACCACATGTTATTATATTTCACAGGTAATTCCTGTTAGTTAAGATCTGGCCCCGTGCAGCCATTATAAACGCCTCTGTCTCTTATTTTAACCCAGCGATCTTCGTTATTATTATTTTATTTCCTTTGATTTCTGGTGTGTACACATTTCGTTCCGGGTCCCGCCCAGAGACCTAAGGTTAGAAATGGCATCATGACATTTTCCACTGAAAAAAAATATTTTACATACATTTCTTTAAGGCAGTTTCCAGGAATCCCTTCAATTATTCTACTGGAATCTTTTCCAACCAATCCGAAGGCTCCAACTACAAACTGGGATTGTTGATGTTCCCATGTGCCACATCTTTGAGATTTCGATTTCAAGGTCCTTGTATTTGATAGCTTTTTGAAGATCTTCAAAGATACATTGCAGTCCGCAGAGACTGCCATATCAATAAAGAGACACTTTTTTTGTTGTTTGCGGTCTCTAATAGCAATGTCTGGGCGGTTAGATTTGATTCTTCTGTCTGTGTATTATTATCGTTATTATTATTATTATTATTATTATTATTATTCTGTTTATTATTATTGTTGTTGTTGTTGTTGTTCATGTTATAACTGTTGTGGATCCCGATATTTCTTTTTATATAGGTACCTCCAAATACTCGGTAAAAAAGAATGTGATAGAAAAAATGTAAAAAAATATAATAAAACATTTTGTTGTCAAAATATTTGTACTATTACTTTTTTAGAACCTTGTTGATTAGAAAAATATATTTTTTTTTGTATTTTTGTTTTTTGTTTTTTTTTTTTTGTTTTTTTTGCGTCAACACGGAACAATAAATTTGTACTGGAAATTTATACATCACTTCATCCGCACATCCAAACTTACATCAGCCAGTATTCCCAAGACGTCACCTATCTAAGTACTGACCACATATAGTCTTCATTCGCAAAAAAAATTGAATCGGAAATTCTTGTAAATATCAGATAATTATTGGGTTTTAATGAAACTTTCCTCACATACTCAGAAATTGTTGAAATTATTTTGAAACATTTCACATATGTGTAAATTATGAGAATATTTTCGGCATTGCTTAATGTTTATATTATTTATAAAGACAAGTCCTCGGATAATTTCATTATCCAAATATTTTTTGTTCAATGAGGAACCCCAGTTACAGAAAATCTGCTCTGAATCGTAAAATAAAAAATGCAATGAAAGTAAGAAACATTTTAATTGCTATTATAAATTAAATATACTATGGTTACTATTTTCGTAAGAAAAACATTTTCGGTGAATACTGAATTTTTACAAGAATTGTTTTCTTTTATTTTTATTTTAATTCGAATAATTTTTAAATTTTTAATTTTTATCAAATTCTTTATTAAATTATAACGGCCAAATAATATTTTCAATATTTCTTAAGCATAAATTGAAAAAATTCACTGCAAGTCAATG
Source organism: Acanthosepion pharaonis (assembly GCA_903632075.3). Classification (NCBI taxonomy): domain Eukaryota; kingdom Metazoa; phylum Mollusca; class Cephalopoda; order Sepiida; family Sepiidae; genus Acanthosepion; species Acanthosepion pharaonis. The sequence continues at coordinate 646,439 of CAHIKZ030000781.1, read as the reverse complement.
ATCCACTATGTTAAAAATAATTTTGAATTGTTTATGTCTGTATAAACGCGTCGATTCTTGTAAATACGGACGCTCATACACGACATTATCAGCAAATAGGAGTTGTACTAATAGTAAATTTAAAATTACTGGTAAATTTCAAACATTTGGCAACAAGCATGTTTATAAGTAACACTATAAACAAAGAACATAAAATTTCATAAAATATTAGAATGATTAATATATATATATATATATATATATATATATATATATATAAGATATAAAGATTACTAAATAGATAAATGAGATATATATTCAAAAGGCATCCACATTAAATTCGTCATTTAATTTTATTTTTGTTATTATACCCCTTATTTAAACTTCCCAAACAGTAGGCTCCCAACAAATCACTCACCACGTCCAAATTAAAAAATACGTCTAAATGTGTAATAAAATAAATGTATTTAATAAAATAATAAAGTTTTATAAAAGTATCTAATAAAATAAAAGTAAGTAATATTTGTTTCAATTCTGATTAATTAAACACTGATTTAGTTATATTTCTTAAATAACGTTTCAGTAAAGTCTATATTACATTTGAAGGATTTAAATAAATACAATTATGTTGTGATAACAGATTTGTCAATATGGACGAATTTATAGTTTTAATGACAAGTCGAAAAATGATTCCATTCAAGATAAATTCCGCTTGAAATATGCAATGTTTATTGCGAGTATTAAATTTAATCTGTTAGCTTGGAATTAAAACTAAAATGAATGCTTGAAGAAAGTAATATTTTTCATTTTTTGTGGTGGGGGTACCTAATTTTGTCCCCAGCTTCAGACTGACCCCGGGTGGTTAAAATTCATGGCAATATTAGAAACGAATTTAGAATCATAATTTTGTATAGATATGATAATTTTATTTGTATTGATTTTAAATAAAACGGTTAAATTTTTATTGTAAATATTTAGATTAGAATTTAGATACTAAGTTACTAACACAATATTTTTTTGCCTGTCTTTTTATCTCCCTTTTATTTCACTTCGGGTTTGTGTCTTCTGTTGCCTGCCACCATCCCTAGTCTTTTTCTTCGACTTCTACTTATTTTTTTTTCATTGTGTTATCGCTTTTTTTCAATCTGTTCACCCCAACCATGGCGATATTATTTCTAAATCTTCTTGAAATTGCTTGAGACACGTTTTATTAGATCTAAGCAAACTTCCATTTGTAAGAAGGAGGAAACTTTGTTGTGTCGTTATATAATCTGTAAACGACACGAATAACGCGTAGTATTTTTGGCATATAATTCTAGACGTTACTGGAACTCCTTCTTTGATGTTAAGTAACTGCCACGTTGCATTCTCTTGGATTTCCTCGGTGTCTTGAAATCTTGTTAAATTGAAGTGGAGTTTTGATTTTTGAAGACGGAAAAGTCGCTATTGGCGAGATCTGGGGAATAATATGATAGTTGTCGAACCGAGGAAATTTTATGCTTGTGCAAAAACAGCTGCGCAAGCCATGGTCAATGATCAAACTGCTATCGTGTCGTGAAACGATGACACGCTACACCGCTTCCCTCCAAGCTCTGCTGTAAACAACGGAAGTGAACAAGTATGTTACAATTTAGTTAATTTGCCCGAAAGAGTTCACGATTATTCTGTGCTCAGCGCTTATCATTCCGAGTACGTTAGCTCCGTTACTGTATGACGTTCGGACAGATTTGATATGATCTTGGATATGCTCGTTTAAAATGTCCGTTTCCAAAGACAAAATATATTTTATAATTCCTCAGACATTATTTAGTCGTAGTGTACTTTGTGTACTCGTTTTCACGTTACTAGCATTTCATTCCATTTCTGAATGACATATTTTAGTCCAAAGAGAATGAGAAGAGGTTAGACGGAAGCGGAAACACAATCCTAAACAGGAAACAAGGAATAAACATTTACTCCTGTTCAAAAGATTGGAAAGTAGTGCGAACTGAATGATAGATTCATTGATTTTTATTTAATTCAATATTTATTTTGTCTTTTTTTTAAAAAGCAATGCAATTTTTTTTTTCCTCGTTTTACGTACCACTAATATCGGATCTCCTTCCGTTTCTTGATGTCCTCGTTTATATTTTTTTCTTATGTTATGTTCTTTTGTTCTTCAAATACTACTGCAACTGTTTTTGCTTACTTTATTTACTTTTCTTTATTGTTCATTTTTTTCTTGAAATTATGCTTCTTTCTTTTATCTCCTCTTCTCCATCTTACTGTTTTGTTTCTTTCTTTCTTTTCTATTTTGTCTTATCCCAGGGAATCTAATCAATGTATTTAATCTTTTAAGGTTTCACCGCCAAAAGATATGACATCACATCAATGTTTTATTTTCCAACAAAACTAACAAAATGTAACTGATTTTTTCCCCACACAGTCTGTTACAAACGTAGTTAAAAATATAACAACATGATTTTGTTCTTATAAATATATTGCGAATGCATAACTTTGGCGATCATGGTCCTCAATCTGCTTTTCTCTTGTAAATCTGGGCAAAGTCTTTTTCTTTATAATTCCTCTTTGCCTTCACTCTGCCCTTCATTCACGCAAACTCATGAGATAGATTGCACACTCTTTCGCTCCCCTTCTACTAGCTTTAATGTGCTCTCTGACAGTCATATTCTACGTGCCTTCCGTGTGTCAGGAGAGGAACTCAACTACCCATCTTCCGTGCCGACAACCACGACGCTACCCGACGCATTAGTGTGGCATATAAATTCAGAACGTGGGCGATCAAGGCTCTCTACACATTCTTTCTCTTTGTAATTCCAAAGTATTTAACACTCTACCCTCTATCTTTTTTTCCTCTCAATTGCTGTTGTCCCCAGCTCCAGACTGACCCCGGGTGGTAGCACCTGTTAATGTCCCAGCTGTGGTCAAATAGGAAAACTCGAAACAAAACACAATCGAAGTATAATAATACATTTTTACAGCATAAATTTCAGCAATACATTTTAATATAAAAAAAAACAAATTAGCAACACTAACTATATATAGTAAAATTAGCAACAATACATTTTTAAAGCAACACGATCAGCGATACATTTTATCTATAGTTGAAGGCATATACTTGGCTTCAAAATGTATTTAATTGAAGCTATAAAAGTGTTCCTTTTTTATTTCGGTATTAAACAAACCGTAGGGGTTGATATGCCGCTAGACAAAATCAATCAACCAAATAACAACATGAAAGAATTTTCCGGGCATTAATCCATATATCTTACAATTTGTTAAAGAAATCAAACTGTATCCCAAAACCTACAACATAAAACAAGCATATCCCTGTCTCTAATAATTATTCCCACACAAACCTGTATATGCAAAAACGCTGAGCATCATCCACCATGTATTCAACTAAGAAAGCAAAATAACATCATATTTTTATTACTAAGAGGCTCCCAAATAATTTTAACATTACATGACCCATAAATAGTTGAGATACCGTGAAATAAATCAATCAATCTCTATGCTTGTCATTACACTGCTATCGATTCACGTAAGCTCATTTGGTAAGTTACCCATTGATTACATCTAACCGCCCTGTGTTTATTTAGTTTTCCAAACCGTCCTTGCTCATAATTTGCTCCAAATTATTCAATTGTCTCTGTCTGGTTTAAATTCTTGGTGTGTAACTTTGCATACGTTTGTAAATAAACCTGTTATGCGATACCACCTAATACATAATCCGACCTAAGCCTCATCTTTTTACCAGAGATCTATTCACAGTTGTCAGCAGAGCATAATCGGATTACAATTTGAAAATTCTTGAGACCAGGTTTGTTAAATCTAAGCAACATTTCATTGATAAGAAGATGGAAGCGTTGCTGTCTTCGGTATACGACTCGTAGTGTTAAATCTCGCATAGTATTTTCAGAATATGATTCTAGGCGTTATGCAGATTTCAACATTCATATTACAGTTGAATTGTCGCAGCAAATATGCATTGTATGACACTACCCACTGACTGGTGATATTTTGCTCAACTCTCGTTTTCATCTTGCTGATGTAACCTCCATCTTCTGGTTTTCCCCTTCTACATTCCTTTGTTCAAATATTTACTTCCATTTCATTTAATTTCTGAGGGATATCTTGTGGTCAAAGAGATCCAGCCATTGGATTGTTTCTTTTAAAAAATTCTTTGAAATTCCAAAACTTCTTTGCATATTATTAAGAGCCGTTAATAAATTTACATCAAATCCTGTGTCTACATTTGGACCCTTAGATCTATATTTCTTTGCTCGAGTGAACTTGTTGAATTGCATAAGCACTCTAATTGTTTTCATCTCATATTTAGGCTTAAAAAATCAGCAATTGTTTTCTTCAAGTATCAATCTCAGATACTAAAGATAATTATAAACGCCTCCAAAACAAAACTGAAATCATTTAATCACCACGGGGAAACTTTTCTGCCTACAATCAAGATGGCTGGTGTTGAACTCCAGGAGAACCACACTTTACACCTTCTTGATATCACATTTTACACTGACATGAAGTGGAGCGACTACATTGAATCAATTGCTACGCCTGGTTCGAGGAAGGTTGGTTCTGTTATACTAGAACATACCTATTCTATTATTAATAGACTCTCCTACATATAATAAGTAGTAGTAGTAGTAACAGTCTCCAGAGGGAGTTGAGTAAGTTGGTGAGTCAGTCGATATCGGACATTAAAGTATCAACCACCACAACTAGATTGCTGCGTCATTAACTATTATTTCAAGTTCCTAAAGTTTTGTACGTCGAACCTATTTTAGGACCGACTTAGTACGAATACAATCCTCCACTGTGAAACCACTCTACAACAGGTTCACAGTGTCGTGCTACATTTTTTATCGGCAGAATCCATCTGGCACATTTACAAATATACCATTCATCCATGTATTGCATACTGTTGCCATATCGGGTCAGGTGCTTCTACTGTGCATCATGAGATTTTTTGACAAAATCCAGAGAAAGGTCTGCAATACAGTCGATCCTGACCAGATATCTCGTCTCCAGTCACTTACTTACCGACATGACGTGACGTGGCTTCTACAAATATTGCCAGAGCAACTGAAAGGATGAGGTTATTTTCTTGGTGCCAAGAACTACTAGATTAGCAATTCGGTCTCGCCCTTTTTTTCTGTTGATATAAACGCTCGCTATACTCTAACAGTATGTCTTGCATTCACACTTATGGAAACTCTTCAGAAATTTAAATGCAACATCAAACGCCATTTTCTTTTTTCTTGAACCTTGTTCCTTTCTTTTCCTTTCTTTAATCTTTCTTGTATTTCCATTTTCAATATACGCATTTTCATCGTTTCACTTTCAATTTCTCTCCTTGTAACGTCCTTCAACCCAGTAGCATAGTCGATATTCTTAGGGCGAAATGAATAAAAAATATATGTATGTTGATTCTTTCAACTCTCTTATTTTCCCATGATGCCTTCAGTCTTTTGCTTTCTCTTTCATCTGTCGGAGAAACCCCGAAATTAATGGAAATTATTCGAATAAATGAAAATAGAATGATTACAAGATATATCCGGGCAACTGAATAAATTCATTCTAATGTTGATGTTGCTAATACAATGTTTCATCTAAGCCATTTAGCAGGTTTATTTAAGGCGTGTAAATCGTGCGAAAGTTTATACCTCACAGATTGACTAAAAGATTGAGACAGCGAAAGTAATTCAATAAATGGTGCTGTACGAAGAATTCGAATCGTCAAAATCACTTCTCAGAAAAAAATAGAAACAAAAAATTAAATTTATTATTTAATAATGATATACATTTATCTTTATTAAATTTAAAATATTGAGTTCTATAATTATTATTTTAATTTTGGGGTCCATAATATTTAGACACTGTTACGGCTTTCCGCAACTCACCACCCATATCCACACAAAATCTTACACTTAGCGACCCATCTATGTTTCCCATCTCTCTAACAATATAATATGGGAACTCTCCCCGCTCTCTTTTGCTATGTAATAGCAGTTACTGAGCTCAAAGCCACTTAGGTCAAATCCTTCAAGTGTAGATTGATTATCCTGGCGTCTTTGAAATGACGACTTGTTTTTTTATCATTCCGTTTTAAACTTTGCGATGGCGTAATTGGCCGTAACAACACATATAACTCACCTCAATTTGACTATTTTGTTTAATATCAATATTAAAAATGAAAGATAACTATCAGCGTGTGGAAATGTTGGTGGTGCAAAATATAGCAGCTCGTATTCGAATTCTCCCCGCCAGCTATAGATTAAATAGTAGTTTACATTATTCGGAATGTTGTCATCATCTTTATTGCTACATTCACAACGTTTCAGCCGTTGTAGGTTGATATTTTTTGGAATTTGTTCTTGAAGTTGCCTTCTACCCTTTGCCTAAATTGGCAGCTCCTACAAGGAAGCAAGAGAATTGAATTCATCTACGTAGACTGGTTTCCAGCCAAAGCTATAGGACACAGTCTGCCATGTTATTTTAGCCATAGCTGGTAGAAGAGATGGATTCATATCTTTCGCAAGGGCATTAACACTGAAGTGAATGTAATAAACTCGACTTGAATTCTAACTCGATTCTTCCAGTGAAAATTTACTATTAAGACCATTGTATTCACTTTCCTATGCATCTAGTGAAATGCTATTTTAACTGACCAGTCTCTATAGAGTGAATTCATTATATTACTGAATTGTTTTTTACGAAACTAGCATGAAGGATTATTAATGAAACTATTAAAAAAATGTTGGTATTTTCGGAAGTAATCCTAATTTCATTTCATGAGACAAACATCGCATTAACTTCGCAGATCACCAGCCAGGCAAAGAACATAGTTTCAAGATCTCATGGTAAGAAAAAAATATTTTGGGGTAGAAGATAATATGTCAACTCCCAGAATTTTTCCACTCTTCCCAACTCTGAATTTCATACATATTACATATTTATTTGTCCTAAGTGTTTTCTCTCAAGGAACAATTTCATTAAAAAAAGCATACTTAACGATCTGCTCGCTCTCGAATTACTAATACACCTCATTTTAATCTTGCCATCGTCATAACTTGTTTCTTTACGGTTTTGCATTTCATATATTACTTTAATGTACGAATCTGTTGCTAAAATATGTGTGCCCGTTCTGCATGGATGAAGAGATTAGAAACCATCATTGTTTCTTTTTTGTTTTGTTTTATCCTTTTATTTATGCATTTATTGTTTCTTTATGTTATAAGCTAAATGTACTGATAGCTTACGTGTCAGACAGATGTCAAAATAAAATGGCGCTGGTAGGCAGCGTTAAAAAAAACATAGTACTTATCTTTCTCGATGTGACATGTACTCATTAATCTTCCGTAATCCAGGTAGACTATCCGCTGATAATTCACTGGAGTTTCCACCCCCGTATGACGATGATTCATGAGAAGATGTCATTACGTGATTGGAATGTAAGCCCTCAGTTCATATTTCATGGCCCTTTTTATAAACCCCATTTTAATGTACAAGTAAAAATATATGGCAAGAAAACAGATGCTCGCAGATAATTTTCTATTAAATAATATAAAATGTTCCTTTCTAAATGGGAATTCAGATGATTTATATAAATTGAATGTTCTTGAAAACCTCTTTTTATTGTTTAGAATGAACATCTTGTTTAAAAATTCGTTCATTTAATCAGTAAACATGGCGGAGATGATTTATAAAAACAAATTCATCACAAATTCATTCACTTCAAATAATTATATTGTTATGCTGTAAATGGTGCTCATAGAGGACTTTTAACAGCAACAAGAAATAAAAATAGATAACCTATGTAACTCAAAAAAAAGGAAGAAATAATCAAGATGTTGATGTTTCATAATGTAGCGTGGAAATGGGAGGTCTCATTAGATAATGAGCGACTTTTACAGGCAGACACTGATGACATATGTTACCTCCTCTGGTCTTATAGAAACAGCTGAATGGCCTGGGGTCGAGTGTTTTTTTATATATATATATATATATATATATATATATATATATATATATATATATATATATATATATATATTTTGGTACGAAAATTTTGCACATACTAATTCAAATAAAATGTTAGAAAAGAAAATCCTATCATTATTGGAAAGAGCGATAAACAGCTACTGGGGTTGGGAAACCTATTTTCCTGAAAATGTCTTTTCAGAGAAAGATTTTTTACAAATTTAGGCCGATACTAGTACAAGATTTTGGTTCATCGAATGCCGAATGTTTCCTAATAAGGAAACAGATAAAATTATCATTCACGTTATGCTAAACAACATAAAATATTCTTTCTTAGTACCACCTGCATTTGAATTGACGGAAAAAGCAAAACGTAAAAGAGAAATTCAAAGACGCATCAGGATAATGAAAGACGATGTGTAGAATCTAAACAAAGAATTAAGACGTAAGAATATTTCCTTACAAAGGGAAAAGTGCTCAAAGACTATGTTATGTAATATCTATCCTCATGTATGCCAGTAATTGTAGAAGAATTTCAGATGAAGGACAGACTAGAAACGATAGCGACGTTGTTTTGCAGACATGTATCGAGAATGACATGAAAGGAACATGTAAGCAATGAGGAAGTTCTAAAAATTGAAAAAGATAAAGACAGTTCTACCTAAAATTAGAAAAAAAATATCAGGTGGAATTTCTTGTATACATTATGAGAAAGGATGGCTTGCAACATTTAATATTCACAGGAATTATGGAGGACTGAGATGTGTTAAGATCAAAAGTGTACAACTTCTGTATCTGTCTATATTTCTGACATGAGGTATTATGCACACTATTTACATTATCCGGACTATTGTCCTCATCTGTGTTTCCATATTTATCACAAAGTTTCGGTCGTTGTACGTTCCGGCTTTCTTCAGGTTGTTGGAAAGTCGAAATTCATATACAAATGTCCTTAAGGACAG
>CAHIKZ030000781.1:602500-632500 GCA_903632075.3 Acanthosepion pharaonis | reverse complement strand
CTTGATTCAATCAAAATTAAAGGTCAAATCTGTCGGCTGATGCAATCGCCTAACCCGTGAAACGATATGGAAATTTAAATAAAAAATATTTGTATATAATGTATAATGTATAGTAGGTATAGATAAAAACAAAAGAAAGTTAGATAAAATGAAAGACAACCCGTAAATTTAAAATGTTTTCCTATTTAAGACAGTTGTTATTATGTTTTTCCGTCATCTTCTTTTCATGTTCTTCTTTCATTGTTTCCACCCAGTAGTTGTAGATGTAATAGTTTAAATTTGTCAGAACTTCATAGATGAAGATTTTATAAAGTGTTTTTCTTTCCACTTATATTTTAAAAATATATTTCATCCCTATTCTACGACCCCTAACGAAGCAGTACACATCGGCATTAATAAATAACCATGCGACACCAATTATCCCTGGGAGGTCTTGTGATTCCACCACCATACGTATATGGCTGCGAATGTTTCTGCGTAGTTGATATTGAAATGTAATCTTCATTCTCGTCTTCTCCTCTCTATGACGCCATGTTTATTCACACAAGTGAGTTTTTAATATGTTAGGTGCGCGGGTATTGTAACCGGTATCATCGCAGAAAGTGGAATTGTTAAATTGAATTTAGATTTGAGGTTTGTCTGTAGCGCTCAAATTTACCATAATCTCGTTGTGGAATGGCATGAATCTGACCTGAAGTGATATAGCATTTAAAAAGAAAACTTTAAACTTGGGATATACGTGTGCCGTTCACGTTCACAATATTACCATTTGGAAAGGCACCAATCCGCCCTGCTTCCTACAGTTCTCGGTTAAATATCAGGTCATACCATGAGTTCTGTCCGAATTTTAACTTTTTGTTAAAATGAATGAAATTTAAAGAGTATTTTATAATGTCTAATGGAGCTGAACATTATTTTTATGTTTAGATGCATTTAAACTGATCAAATTTTATTTCAGAGAACAATAAAATTAAATTTTGTTTGATTAAAACCTTGCTAACATGGAAGCACCCAAGAATCATTTGAGGCACATAATGCTTTATGAGTTCAAGAAAGGAAACTCAGCAGCCGAAGCGGCTAGAAACATTCACTCAGTTTATGGAGAGGAATGTGTGAATGAAAGAACTTGCAGAAGATGGTTTTCAAAATTCAGAGGTGGAGATTTCACCCTCAAAGATGAAGATAGAACCGGACGTCCAGTTGAGTTTGATGAAAAGCTTCTTGAAACAGCCCTTGAAAAAAATCCTGCTTTATCAGTTGAGGAATTGGCAGTGGTTCTCAGTTCAAGCCGTACAACTGTTCATCATCATCTCCAACAATTTGAAAATGTTCCTAAACTTGGAAAATGGGTGCCTTATGAATTGTCTGAAAACAACCTCAAATCCCGAGTTGACATCTGCTCTTCTCTCCATTCTCGCCAACTTGTTTCACCTTTTTTGGATAGACTTTTGACTGGGGACGAAAAATGGATCTTTTATCGAAATGTTAAACGTCGTAGACAGTGGCTTGGTAAAGGGGAAGGACCCCAGCCACAGCCGAGAAGGGAACTTCATGGGCAAAAGATTCTGCTTTCGATCTGGTGGGATCACCAAGGAATAATCCACTCTGAATTCTTACCACCTAATGCAACAATTAATGCTCAAATATACTTTCAGCAATTAGAGCGTTTGAACCAAGCTTTGAGGAAAAAAAGACTTGATCTAGTGATTCAAAAAGAGGTGATGTTTCACCAGGACAATGCGCGACCCCACACAGCATGAGTCACGTCACAAAAGATTGAAGAACTTGGTTGGGAGAAAATTCCTCATCCACCTTATTCTCCGGATCTTGCTCCTTCAGACTACCATTTGTTTCGTAGCTTACAGAATCATTTAGAAGAAACAGCTTTTGTAACACAGGAAGAGGTTAAAACCGACATTTGTGAGTTCTTCAAATCAAAGCCAAAAGAATTTTACAGTAATGGAATTAGTAAACTTGTTAATAGATGGAAGGAAGTCATAGATAATCAGGAAAAATACATTGTTGATTGAATCTGTAATTAAATGTAACATTTGGTCACTTGTTTTCTTTATTCAAAATTCGAACAGAACTTATCGGATGACCTGATAGTAGACTGGAAATTCTCAACATGGCTTGTGATTTGTTCTAACATATTCTTATATAGGAATATAGTGTCGCTGACGACACTTGAGTTTGAACATAGATCGCCAGTGAGCAAACACAGGCGATCCCATTATTGAATTAAGCAGACTAAGTGAACATAGAGGAAACACATTACGTCTTGATTGATCTGCATTTCTATTATATCTTCTATTTCTATTCGGATCGCTATTCTATTCTATCCTCTATTACTATACGGACCGCTAATCTTTACTCTATTCACTATTCAATTTCTATATTCGGATCACTATTCTGTACTGACTGTTCAAGCGAGTATTATCGAGCTAGTGCGAGTGATATTCAAAGTCATCTGACACCAGTATTGTTTAACGGCGTTACTCCAATTGTATCTGCGATTGCAAAGACTCTACTTCCACGCGTTTTACGAAAGTGACAACTAGTATTCCTTGACATCAAAAAGGAGATTAAAATCTATGAACGCTAGACCGCATTGAAGTCTGTGGGAGTTCATTCACATCATAGCAGGAGCAAGTATCCATGTGTTCACGGAGATATCATACTTGACAGGAAATAAATCTTGTGTATTTTTTTAGGTTACAACTGTTTTATAGTAAATGCGATAAAAGGGAGAAATTACTTATTAGTACTACAAGCCATATCACAGACAGAGTTCGGACACGTATTGCCCGTACCAAGGTTAGTGGTGAAAATGTTGAATTTAACGTCTTTTGGTGGGATGTCTCTATTTCTGACAGAAACGGTTTTTGTTGCATGCTGGGAGTATTTTTTATTAGTTTTAATATTTATTTAATTTATACAACGTTTTTATGTTATTGTTTTATCTTATTTTATTTTTAACTTTTTATAATTTTATATTTCATTTTTATTTATTTATTATAATAAAAAAAGGTCCCTACAAGTCCACGGGAATATGTAACAAGTTTCTCAAAAAACACTGGCAATTTTCAACGAATAAAATAGATAATCTGTTGAGAGCCATGATTTTCCTAAAATGATGTAACATTACCCCCCAACCCCCCCAAAATATTATAAATTAGGATGTGTTGTGTGCAAAGGGATTCTCTCGTTGTTTAATACATTGATTGTGCATTCATTCGATTAATAAAAGCGTTATTTTATTTCATTTCTCCCAGCTATGGGTTAAATAGCAGGATCAACTAAGATATCTAAACAGATTGTGTCGGCTGCCATTCTCCAAGAAAGAAAACTGAAATCAGATCCGTAGAGAAAGAAACAGAGATCCACTTCCAATCATTTTCTCATCGCCATAATGTAGCAGCTCTCCTGTGTCTTTTCTACAAATATTTTCATCTCGATTTTTCTGTCGGAATTTTCTCTTTGATATCTCTAATACATGAAATTAAGCGTAGTACTAGATTGGCAGTTAGGTCTCATCCTTTTACTATTAAAATAGCTAAAAGTAACCGTAAGTTTTACACTAATGGTTTCTTCCCCACACGTCTCGACTTTGGAATTCTCTTCCAACGCCTTGATTACCTATCAACTACAATGAAAAAGATGCAACGTCAATCTTCCTCTTCAGCCTCTGTGAACCCGTTTATTTTTATTGTACTTTCTCCTCATCAAGTTTTTCTCAATGTCCCTTATTTTATTGCCGTTCATCCTGAGTAACGCCTTACGTCTTAGTGATTTTGTCGCCTTGACACAGCAGTTCAGAGATAATAAATATAAAATGAGTATATGGAGAGCTATGCTGGCTTTATTGCTGAATGAACATGACATAAGTAGAAAATATAGATTGATTATTGTTGAAACTTGACTAATGCATGGAATAATAATGCAACACAAAATGTACTTAGAACAAAATGTATTGAAACAAGAAATTGTACACAATATTTACATATAGTCTTTTGTATATTCCCGGTAAGACTGTTCCTGGAGAATGGGTTGACATGGTCGCAGTCGGGCAAAGTCTCTGGTTGAATCTCTTGATTCCTTCCTCTCTTCCCGGTACTAACCATATTTATATGGTCGGTACTCCACTATGCAAATTAGGTGGATCCTACCACAACAATTATATATATTAATATTTCTGTTTATAACTGAGCTACTGTGGCGAAGTTTGTCAAATTTGCTCAATTTTTAAACCGTAGAATTAACTTGCATTTCTTTGTAGACAACCTGACTATTGTTAACGGATCGATTTGAGTTGCATAATTCGATTTTGACGAAAGTGATTCAATCAGCTTGAAGTGACTGGCGCCACTGCCTGTGCCACCAACTGCTTACTTTTCGAAGCTTCAGTAATTGAGGTTTGTCTGACAAAGAGAGACATACAAGAAGACGTAATTATTACCCACACCGATGGGCCTCGGTCGGCAAGTGCAACTAGCGACAGGATGGCGACATTATCTCTTTCCGAACTTTCTAATCCTCCTTGGTAATTAGGAATATATCCTTGGGCAAGTTTCTTAACTCATTTCGTTTAGGTTGACGATCTCTTTGTTTCATCTGTGGTGCAATCAAAGCCAGGTGGGACCGGCCTAATCTGGCAATTGTTCGGCTAGCTGCTGATTGTCTTAACCTATCTCTTTCTTCTCACCAAAAGGAGACGTATCGCGACTGACTGTTGTAAGATCAGAGACACATTTTTAACTACGGCACTAATTAAGATTTACTGAGCATTGACAATCGCGAAAACAAAAGAAAAGATAATAGTTTAAGTTTCCGCAGTTTAAAGAGTTCAGTTTAAAATTCAAGGAAATATTTGAAATAATTAAATCCATTTCCGGTTCAATAAAATTTTAAGAAAATGGCTCTATATACATACACACCAGGAAGAACATTCACACTCACAGACACGCAGGCACAGACACACAAGATTTGGTCAACCTTTTACATCTACATCACTTCGATTGATCAGTAATTATTCCATCCATAAAGCAATATAGGCTGTGGGTTGATGAAAGCGGTGTTTATATGTTTCTCTATAGATGTTTTTCTACAGTTTCGGCCAAAATGGCCAACATCGGGAGAAGAAATATTTCTGCTTGCTGTTAGCAGTTAACTACAGAAATGAATTTCTTGCTGGAGAATATATATATATATATATATATATATATATATATATATATATATATATATATATATATATATATTTATGCAATAGGTATAGAATTTCTAGTATAGGCAATAGATCATAAAGGATATATGTGTATCTATCTATCTATCTATCTATATATATATATATATATATATATATATATATGTATATTTTTTATATATATATATATATATATATATATATATATATATATATGTATGTATGTATGCATGTAATGAGAGAGAATTTCTAGTATATGCGATAGCATAAAGCATATATATATATATATATATATATATATATATATATATATATATATTAATGCAATATTTACACCATACATATATATATATATATATATATATATATATATATATATATATATATATATATATTATCATAAATATATAGTTTTAAGATACGCTATATTTATGGGATAAATTGTTCAATATCAAGTATAGAGTGTATATGAATATAAAAGTGGGATCAACACAGAGTGGCAATAGACTCTGTCGTGCTTGAACGCAATCCTTTGGCCTTGTTCATTTTTATGACTATGAAACAGACTGCCGCTGCTCGGCATTATTATTAGTCGCTATATGTATTTGCTAAAATATAAATGTAGAAGACGTAACTGAGATTAGGAAAATAAGAAAAGCAACAAACCTACAAAGAGCTACAAATGACAGGAAATTGTGGAGTGTCATGCCTACGTCCTGAGACGAAACAGATCATAAGAAAGAAAAATTACATTGATCCTTATAGTATGAAAAAATTTATTAATAGATATCATATGTATTTAAAATATATTAGATGATCAGATAAAAATATATGAGTTGATGGAATTCCCTGCTGCATAATGTACGAACGCATTCGATAGTGCCACTGATAAGGAAGATTATGATTCTATCTATCTATCTATCTATCTATCTATCTATCTATCTATCTATCTATCTATCTGCCTGTGCGGCTCTCAGTGTGTGTGCGCGCTCGTAGTCATGGAAGAATATATATATATATATATATATATATATATATATATATATATATATATATATATATTTATATATATATATATATATATATATAAAATATATATATATATATATATATATATATATATATATATTCTGACTACTACATATATATATATATTTGGTTGGATTTATTTGAGTTTGTGACCCTGGGTTTCACGCTTTTGCGATCGTCAAACAAACTGATTACTTTAAAAAAAATGGATTTATGTAGATTGCGTGTATTGGTGTTATTATGGAAGTGGGGGGAATCGTCGTTGTGATGTCACTCAGGCTAACGCAAACATAGATGCATGTCCGTACACCCGTTGAGGTACGCAGACACACATACACACTACCTCGTTTCCCGGGGCTCATACAGACATAAACGTATATGGACAGTATGAGACATGACACATGTATGTATATGTGTGCTGTTGTCTATATACATACTCATTTGTTTGTTGAAATTCAAAGATCGGAAGCTCTATCTCTGATATTGAGGTGCTTTCTAATAAGTGCCGCGCATATAATATATAAATAATAATATATATAATATATAAATAATAATATATATAATATATTATATATATATATATATATATATATACACTTTTCACACACATATATATATATGTGTGTGTGTGTGTGTGTGTGTGTATAAACAAAAAATAAATTGGCTGACACATACATCTGTATTTTATTGTATTGTATATAATATTATTGCCGAAAAATACATCATATTTAATATATATATATATATATATATATATATATATATATATATATATATATATATATATATATATATATATATATATGAGAGTCCCCTTTTAGTTTACATTCATTTATCTCTGTCGTAAACTCATCATAATTTCAACAAAATTTCCTCAGGAAAAACAGGATAGTGATAACACAGCAATTATGTTGACAGCTCCTTGTGAATAACACCGTAATTCTCATTGTAAGAAGATAAAAAAGATTAAAAATTTTTGAAGGTTTCTATGTAAAGTAGAAACGAGCAATGATCTATCAAATCATTTACGATTGTTCAAAAAGGCTTTCTTATATGTATTTACACAATCAAAAAAGCACTACGTCAAGTTTACGAGAGAGCACGAAATGATATTTCCAGATATAAGTCATACTTTTTAATCCATTGCAGCTGGAAGGGATATATGTATAAATTTCCGAAGCTTATAAGCGAATGTGAATGTCAACGATCTGACAGAAATTCGAACAATATTTTCCAATTTCTCATGTAATATCCCTATATATTACACCACTCGTAAATACGCTTTATAAACGCAAAATATATTTTATTCATATCTTAATATTTATAATGGAGAAGCGTTACTTACATTATCACACTCCTGCTGAGATGTCATGATCTCTACGAAAAATTTACTTCAAATTATATATATATATATATATATTAAGAAATATACTTAATATTTTATTAACTGAACAACTCTGCGTCTCATGCCGAAGCAATTGGAAATATTATATTTCTTTTTATTTATGTTTTGGCTTGGCACCGATGTTTAAAAAAATTCTGGTGTGTGCATCATCAAAACTAAAAATGCTCCACGTACAGATCTTAAAATATGTATATATAATAGACTGATTAACAAAATTTGAGGAATAAAATTCAATAATTTGATAAAGATAATGTTATTTTACCGTCTTCATTCAACAGCTGAAAAGTAAGACGCAGATTGGAGTTGAAATATATTACATAAATAAAATGAAATATTAAGGGATTAATCACGAATTTGGGTTTATTTAGAGAATATAGTTTTCATAGGGAGCCCTCTAAAAAGAACAAAAAAAAAGAACAAAAAAAAAGAAAAAAAAAAGAACAAAAAAAAAGAACAAACATTCCTCGGAAGAGTAATCCCACTTCTTTATTTATTCAAGTATCATTGAAAAAGGACATGGGTGTTCTCGAATATTCCAACTTTATTCTTTTAGTGCTTCAATTTAGTCAACTGACTAATATATAAGAAATATCACCAATTTTATCGCCAATATGGTTCTCATTTTGGGGCTTTTTATTCTTCAAATTTTATTAACAGGCTTATTAAATCGCCCTCTCTCTCTCTCTCTCTCTCTCTCTCTCTCTCTCTCTATATATATATATATATATTCAACTCTGAATTCAAAACCTGAGGTGGGTCGTTTGGGAACCTTGTGCCATTCGGTGCACCAGGTCTTTGTATTCGTCCCTTCAAAAAGTGTGGATGGTCCTGCACCACTATAATCAAATCTCATGTGCCGGTGTCGGGCTGTCTGTTTCCTGGAAACTGATCTGCTTGACCCTCGTACGTCGAATGTCGACGAGAGAGTCGATTATATACATATATATATATATATATATATATATATATATATATATATATATATATATATATATACGTGTGTGTGTGTGTATGTATATATATATTTACACACACACACACATATATAGATAGATGTATTTCTCCATACATATGTAGTGACGTACGAAAGTAGATAATATGAAACAAGTCTATACACATTTTATATACTATTTTCCTTCAGGTCTTAGGCGACAAGGTCTCTCGACATACTACTTTTAATTATTTAACCCCTAGTTTGATATTAATTTTCTAAGCCCGGCTTAGAGGTGGCCGATATTAGGGGGCACCCAGTGAGGATCGAACTTACTACTCAGACGTAATTGATCAAGCAAGACAAGCTTTCTAACCATTACACCACGTTGAGGTTCCCAACCCCTAGTTTGGTATAGTAAATACTGATTCTTGCATTCTC
Organism: Acanthosepion pharaonis; assembly: GCA_903632075.3. Taxonomy (NCBI): domain Eukaryota; kingdom Metazoa; phylum Mollusca; class Cephalopoda; order Sepiida; family Sepiidae; genus Acanthosepion; species Acanthosepion pharaonis. Next base: position 623,488 of record CAHIKZ030000781.1, on the reverse strand, counting down.
CAAGCGTAATAGTGCGAAAGTTAATCCAGCAGACTTACCCGGAATGTAAAGTCAGCTTAGTGGTTCGACTTTCCACGTCAAATATCTGACCTATATCTTCTCAGGATAATTAGCAATTGACAGTTAAAATTTGCGTCACCTTTGTTAGAATAAACCATGTCTACGAGGCATTAAAACAACGGAAATATAAAGATTCCACTATCAAGAATTTAATGGCCTCTAATACTGCAATTTATTTAATAGATTTTACAGCTATTAAAGGCGAGGCATATGAAAGGCGCAAGAGACAGAGGAAACAACGCATAGCATACAAAACGAATATGAATAAATGGGTGACAAAACTTAAAATTTAGGTGTGATAACAAAAAAAACAATTTCTTAAGAGCTACATTGTACAGAATATTATGGCGAATTATTGTCTCGAAAGTCCTGAAGGGGTATCACATATAGAAATATTTTTTTTTTTCTGAAAACATAGATTGAAATGTTTGGCACAGAAAAGGAAAGGCGGATTGGAGAATTTGACACTGACAAGACATAATGAAATCAAGAGGGATGGAAGAGAGCAGAGCATCTACCAAAGGAGATGGTGCGAATGCTTGGCCGAGCGGGGATTGTGATAGGCAGAAAAGGACCAGCATTTATTTACTAAGAGCGACAAAGGACAAGATATTGTGGTGAGCCATGAAGACCAAGCCACAGAGAAAGAAGAAGAAGAAGAAGAAGAAGAAGAAGAAGAACAACAACAACAACAACAACAACAACAACAACAACAACGTGAAGAACAAGAACAAGAAGAAACAGCGGCTATCATTCTTGCCAAATATGTCTGCTTATATTCTCGCTCGTTAGTGTATATGCAGAGATATCGCGCGGGATATAAAGATATAAACTCAAAGATATTCGAAATAACCAGAGAAAAAAACCTACTCTAATTAAAGGAACAGATACAGAAGAAATAGATATTATTTTTTTTCGCATAAATTCAATCCATATCCGAATATTTCCGTAGACTATGTTTTAGGCTGTCCAATCTGTTTTGATTAAAATTTATAAATGACAATATCTTCCGGATGCTTTTAAATTGAATTCTGTATTTATACACATTGATTTATATCTTCCAGAACACAGGCTCTGCTGCATTTCAAATTGATATATATATATATATATATATATATATATATATATATATATATATATATATATATATATATATATATATTGAAAATATCTGTATGTGGAAATGTAATATCTTCTTCTTCTTCTTCTTCTTCTTCTTCTTCTTCTTCTTCTTCTTCTATGTGCCGTGGCCCTTCAGGATGTTAGCAATCATTGCACTACACAATTTCCTGTCCTTTGTAGCTCTTAGTAAATTTTATCACTCTGCTGCCTCCCCTAAAACATTGGCCATACATTAACACAATCTGTTTTACCCTGTTGCCCTTGCTTTTAATATTTCCTCTGAGTGTCATATTTTCCAAGTCCTATTTCCTCATTATGTTCCTTAGAAACTTCAAATGTCTCGTTCTTTTCTATTTTCTTCAGTTCATGGTATTCTTAGCATCGTTCTGTCGATCCCCATTCATGTTTCTTCAAGTCACTTTTCCATCTGTGAATAGATTGACCAGTATTCAATGCCAAATAAGAGGCCAGATATTACATAACAATTCAGTACTGTTTTCTTTTTTCGTAACGAAATGTTTATGTCTTATAATACTTTGCTTATATTTTGGAGACATTAATAATCATGATGAACATCTTACTTGTTTCCTTACTGTGTTTATATGATTTTAGATTAAGGGATACGACTACGTGAATCTAATCCAAAATATGATAATCTCTTCCTTTTATATCCTAAATATTAATAATGATAAACCAAAAGATGTTAATGTTTCCTCGACTAAAGCTTTAATCTCTGTCCAATGAACAATGTAGAATTTTTGACATCGCATTTTACAGATTTATTCACTAAGCCATATCTTTTACGTGTCACGTCCATGTCAGCCGTCGTTAATCATGACACTCCACAGAAAAATGAAGTTCAGCATTTAATAAATGCTATTTTTATGTATGGCCTAGCTTTTTTTTTGTCTAGAAAATTACTAACTCTAATTAAATGGAGTAGCGCTAACATCGAATGACGGAAGCTAGAGTAGTTCAACTCCAATCGTCTTTTAAATTAGCGTTTCTGGTTTTTGTTAATATCAACATTTTGGTCAAAGTAGAATCATTTGGAAGAATGATTTTTTTTTTCAATTCTGGAAGGAATTCACTCACAGGTAATACATATTTTTCATCCTTGTATAAGGTCGAAGTATTTAATATGATATAATTCTCCTTGTTTCTTCCTTAGCTTAGTTAGCAGGTACATTATGCAATGCAATTTACTCAGATAAACAAATGTCCATTCATGTTTGATTCTGGCTATAGAAAGAAGAAAAAATATATCAACGGAAGTGCTTCGTTTTAAGGAACAAGAAAGAATGAAAGAATGAAAGAAAGAAAGGGATGTTAGACGATGTGATAATACTCTCATATGTCTAACGCATGGTTCAGCGAAATCTTTGTCAATTTTAAATTATTTTCATTTGTACAATCTTTGCCATTTAAATAATAACCCGTATTCATAGTTATGATTTTTATTGAAATATTTTATTAAAGTTGTTAAGCTCAATTTTTTTACAATGGCAATGGGCGTATTCTTTGCTTTGTTTTCGAATCGTGGAACTGAAAGGACTTTATTTAATGGGTTTCTTAATAATTAAGATTCCGTTGAAATTTCCGATAGGAAAGCCGTCATATTTTAACTTGCATTTCTAATTATTATTATTTAACTAAGTTTTCCAGGAAATAAAAAAAAGGTAAGTTATCTTCCAAATTATGGCTTAGCTTGTTATGCACAAATGCCTTTGGAAAAAACATAAATTTATCTCTTCTCTTGGCTGGCTACCGGATAAATAGAAGATTATCCTGGGTTCACAGACTTATTGCCTTGATTGGCAGCCAGTTTAAATGAACGATATTGCTTAATTCTTAAACGTTGGAAAATATCGGGAAACCATACCACTATGTTTTCCAAAAAGGCTTGGTAAATTTACAGAAAATAACAAAAATGAATTTCTGAACATATACTATCGCCTAATTCCTGAAGGGATCTAACGTTAAAAAAATCTATAAATACATACTAAACATTTCGCTTCCGTTTGTATTTCGTCTAATATTTAATCTTGTTCAGAAGAGAAATCGTAAAAAAGTTTGAACTGCGCAGAAATCGTACAGCAAGCTCCATTTTACTCAATTTATTTTTTACCCATCTCATTAAATTTTGAGGATGGCTTTCTTTATGTCGAACGATAATAAAAATATCAAATATATATTTTTCTTCTTTTTCATCAGGAACTTATTCCTTGCAGTAGGTTGGAGGATAACAGTTTCCTTTTATCAGAATTTCAAGAGTGAAAATTGACTTTGCGACAGTTAAAATTCGGCATTTACTTTTTATGTGAATTCAGCTCATGCATTCTGTTGGTGAAGGCCAATATGACATACTTTATCGATTATAGTGCACTGGAAATATTGTGTATATATTGCCCATTTTATATATTGCCCTTTTTATATATCACAACCTCCTGACATCACTATACAATATATATATATATATATATATATATACAAGGTCTGATCAAAAAGTTGTTATAGTAAGGTAGCAAAAGTATGCAGACATTGAAATTCGTTGCTCATGCCTACTAGATTCACGCTTACTTCCGTTGATTATAGCACTGCTTGGAAATGAATTGTGTCGAGTGTCGTAGTCTTACCACACCACAGAGTTTCAATCCATGGCCGTGGCTTGTGGAGCAAATTTTGGCCAAGTTACAATATTCCTTATGTCTGCTATATCTGCTATTGTCAGATATGGGGAATGTTGTAACATGGCCAAAAACTGCTGGCACAAGCCACGGTCAAGTATGGAAGATTTGTAATGTGTTGAGATGACCACAATCGGCACACTTAATTTATAACAACAATATTTCCCAGATCTCGACTCTTCTGCCGAAAAGTAAAATCCCAACTGAAAGAACGGAATTTCGAGACGACGAGGAAATACAAGAAAAGGCAAAGAGGCAGCTTGCTCGCTATCTTCGAAAAGGACTTCTAAGTATTTCTCCACCAAAGGAAACGACAAAGGTTAAAATTTGTGGCTTCAGAAGGCGATTTCTTCGAAGGAAAAGAAATGATGAAATATATGTTGTTTTCGTTTTAATAGCAACAAACCCAATAACGTTTGATAAGACATCGTACGTTATGCAAAAGTAGTATTATATTCTTGTCCATCTCCTTCAGAAAATAAATCTGTTGAATTCTATCCCTTAGAAGTGATTTGGAATTTTGAACTAGTGGCGAAAGAAATAAATATATAAAAATTTGAGCTGTATTCTTCAAACGGCGATCTATAAAACCAACCGAACATCGGTACGCGTTTACTGTTTCAGTGACATCACCTGCTCAAAATGGGGTCAAGTATCTATACGTATATCAGTGTTTAATACTTGGTGCGCAGGATTGTTTTAGGAACTATATCCTTGATTGATCTAGCTTCTAATGCTCTGGAGGTAGCGACTTGATAAAAGAAGACGTTTCTCTTGGGACTCTATCCATTGTGTGATGTATATTTGGATGAGTATCACCAAAGGAATTTAGTTATTAGCTGCGCTATATTGAATCTAGTTAGTTTCTTCCTCTTCGGCGAGGCCCATTGGTCCAGTGTAATGACACTTGCGTTGTATTGTTGGATTCTTGGTAGTGTATTCACACTGATGAGGAATCCCAAATAGGACGAAACAGCCGTGCAGTACTTTCTGCAATCCGTTGAGGATTCTTCTAGACTCTATAGATTACTATGAATGATTATTCAATTCCCCCAAAATTTCTATCATATATATATATATATATATATATATATATATGTGTGTGTGTGCGTGCGTGTGTGTGTGTGTGTGTGTGTCGACACACGCACATACACACACATGCACATATATATATTTATATATATATAGACATCGAGACATTTATCATACAGTCTCAGTTACGGTGTACTGGTCGTGTCTTGAGAATGTCTGATGACAGGATACCCAAGACCCTAATGTACAGCCAGTTAGATCAGGGCAACAGGAGTGTAGGACGCCCATGGCTAAGTTACAAAGACAAGCTGAAAAGCAACTTGTCAGCCATCAATATATCACATAACACCCTTGAGCACACACACACACACACACACACACATATATATATATATATATATATATATATATTGAACGATAAAAAAATATTAAAAAATTAAACAATTAAAATCTTTACTAGTTTCGACCAAAATGGCCATCATCGGGAGGAGAAATATTTCTGCTTGCTGTTAGCAGTAAACTACAGAAATGAATGTCTTGATGGAGAAAATGAACTTTTGTCTGTAGTTTTCATTTGTTTTTTTTTGTTTTTTTTTATCTTTTTAACATGAATCTTTTAACAATCCTTGTGTTGGTCAAACAGTCTCTTTTAAGTTGTTATTTGAGATAAGAGCTGGATGGATCCATGTTGCTCTGAATTCTCTAGTCAGTTTGACAGTTTTATTGGTTCCTGGAGAGGGGATGTGTCTCTGTTTATTGTTTGTGTGTGTGTTATTTGGTTCTTAGGGAGTGAGTGAGTATGATATTTAAAAAAGCGTGTGTATTGCTGTAGGTGTGTGTTATCATTTGGCTCATTAGCGAGTGAGTGAGTATGATGTGTGTAAGCGTGTATATTCGTGTGCGTGTCTGTATAAGTGTGAGGCCTCCCCACCTCCGTATGCATGTCTGTCTTGTGTGGGTGAGAAATTTGGGTAGGTTTTGATTTTTTATTATATATTGGTACTATCTGTATTGTTAAATTTATGGTTTAGCCCGGCTGGATATTGTGTTTTTAGACGTTGTATCCACTTATTTTCATGTGACTCTAAAATCTTTCTAATGTTATCTGCTCTGAACTTTTCTATTCTCTCAATTATAGTGAATTGGGCATGGGTTTGAAATCGTGTTTTTCCAGGCGGAAATGTTGTTCTACAGATAATAAATTTTTATGGGAGAGTCGACTTAATTCGATTACGATAATTATTAATTCTGTAGTGAAAGGGCCATTCAGATTTTCCTACATATTGTTTCTGGCATAGTGTGCATTCTAGGAGGTAAATTATGTTATGACTTCTACAGTTAGAATCGTGGTAGATTTTGAAAGTAGATTTAGTGATTGAGCTAGTGAATGAATTCGTGCTTTTAATATGGTTGCAACATAAACTTCTTTTCTTGTTCCATGGTTGGGAAAATCCTGTTGTTTTTGTTCATAGTTTATTACGGATTACCTTGCCCCTGAAATGTGGTTACTACCTATGATTTCTTTTAGGTTCTTAGGTCTACGATATGCAAGAAGGCCGGGTTCCTTAAACAATTCTGGTTTGAGATGTAGTATTTCCCAGCGACGTTTGATTATTTGGGATAGTGGGGGCAGAGTGGGATTGAAAGTGGTTACTAGAGGGATGCGGCTAGATTTATTTTAATCTTGTACATTAGGGTGTCTTCTCTAGGTGTGAAATTGCTTTATTTATTTGTTCCGTGATTAGGTTTGTTTATTATATATATATATATATATATATATATATATATATATATATATATATATATATATATATATACAAAAAGGCTGCGATGAGTAAATTGTCGTCATATTTTATTTTTAATTTAATTTTGTGTATGCGCATTGATTGTTTCTGATTTGTCGACAGCAGATTTGCGTCAGTTTGGCACCGTCAGTGAGAAAAATAAAGCACGATAACTCAATTCACAGAACGCCCGGAAGAGATGCAGGAGATTTCGAAGTTTTCTGGAGGCCGTGGATGAAGTCAATGACAATTCTATTGAAAATACTTCATGGTCAACTGGAGCAGTTATTTCTTCCAAACGGTCGCTCCGTGGCACCGATTACCAGGAGGAACATTTACCGAACACTACAATCTTAACCTGTTCAAGTTTAGGCATAACCACTATATTACTCACATATCGATATAATCTGTGTCTCTTCATATGTAACCCTCTATATTGAGTGGCTCCTTGTACAGGGCAACAATCACTGTAAAATATTTAAAAAAATTAATATAATTTACCTATCATATTCAACGAAACATGTTTCAAAGAATGGTTGCTATATATATATAGTCAGCTGTCAATATACCACATAACACCCTTGAGTGCTTAGCCTTAAAGCGGGTGGAATGGAGATCAACGTGTTTTAGTACTCTCAAAATTGTCAATTCTTTCAAGTAGACATAAAATAATTTTACCCATCCATAACAGAATACATGCTAGATAACGACATCAACTTAGCTCGGGAACAAATAATGATAAAACCAAGCGAAATGGACATCATTAAGCACTCACGTAAATCATTACTATTTCACAGTGAAGAAGTATGGATAAAGAAATATGGGATCTTTGACAATACAATGGGAAGCTTTGACGGTGCAGAGACCTGTGAACTTATAGGTATATACTTACTACACGAACTAAGAAAAATAATAGATAGAAATGGCAAAGGACTGTACAGGGACGACGGTTTCATAATCTTAAGAAACTGAAACAAACCAAACACAGACAACACTAGAAAAACAATAATAAATATTTTCAGAAATAACGGATTCCTCATAGATATAAAAACTAAACTAAACGAAGTAGATTTTCTAGATGTTACCTTCAACCTAAGAAAAGGCACATATAAAACAAACAGAAAACCCAATGATAAGCCACTCTATATACACACATCTTTCAACCACCCGCCTTCTATAATCAAGCAGATACCAAAATCGATTAACCGCAGGCTTTCCGACAATTCCTCCAATGAATCCATATTTATCAAAGCTAAGAAAGACTACGAGACAGCCCTAAAAGATAGTGGATTCCCAGCAACACTCACCTACTCACAACAGAACACAAGAAAGGCCAACAGGAAAAGATATATCATATGGTTCATCCCACCGTACAGCAAAAATTAAAAACAAGCGTACGAAAAATATTCTTCAAACTATTACACAAACACTCCCCGGAATCCAACACCCTACACAAAATATTCAACCAAAATACAGTAAAAATTAGCCACAGTTGCACTGAGATTATGGCAAAAATAATTATAAAAAAAGCACAACAGGAAAATTATCAACAAACCACTCTAACAAATTAAACCAACTTGTAACTGGAGAATAAAGAACGAATGCCTCTTAAACGGTAATTGTTTACAAAACAACGTAATATACCAAGCCACGATAAAATCATCTGATAATGAAGAAAAGTATACATTGGAGTAACTGAAGATCCCTGGAAACAAAAAAATTATGCACACAAAACATCTTTCACAAATAGTAAATATGCGAACAGCACAATGCTTTCTAAGTATATCTGGGAAATTAAAACTAAAACGCACATCACACCAAAAATATCTTGGGAAAAAAAAAAGATCATCAGCCTCCAACAACCAATCAAAAACTTGCAAACTTTGCTTGGAGGAAAAAATAGCTAAATAGGTAAATCAGTACCTTCCGAGAACAAAATAAATTATTAAATAAAAGATCCGAGCTCATCTCAAAATGCAGACATGAAAACAAATTTTTACTACTTTACTTAAAAATCAAAAACTGGAAAAAAAAATAAACAAACGAAATGTCAATAAAATAAGTAAAATAAATTAACCCAGACAAATTACCAAATCATACGCGTAAAATAATAAATAAAAAAAAGAAAAAAAACAACATTGTTGTGTATGATACACCTAATTTACATAAGACAAACCATATAAAATACCGGAAGACAGGGGAAGATAGTAGAGATTAAGAAATTGAATCGAGACTCTGCCCGACTGCGATTTAGTCAACCCATTAGAACAGTCTTCCCAAAATATACCAAACTAAAAATATTATATTCTTTGTTTCAAAATTTTGTTAACGTACATTTTAAAGTTGTATTATTCCAAATTTAAGCTTCAACAAACATCAATGAACCCAAATAAATAAAGTAAATAATAAACAAATTAACAAACTTTTAGGACCAAAATATTAGTTAGACTATAAAAATCAAACCAAAAATCGGACGAAAAACATAGCTATATCTGTTATAGATCGATAAGAAAAATACTACGTTACTTAAAAATCGAAAACCGAAAATAGTAAGTAAAAATATACAGTATACTAAATAAATAAATAAAACAAGTACAATAAATTAATCTAAATTCATCCAAATAAATAAATATACAAACTAACAAACCGATACCGATAAATTAACCGTTAGAAAAAAATATAATCAATCCAAATAAATACATGACATAACATATGAATTAAAAACTGCTCCCGCCAAAATAATAGTTAGAATAAGCTACAACAATCAACCCCAAAATTGAATATATAGCTTTAATTATCTTCCCATCCCAAAACAAAACTATTAAATAAGCGAAATAAACAAATTTTTCCTACGTTAATAAAAGCACCGATTAAAATAAAAAGAAAAAAATAAATATATAAGGTAAGAAATAAAAATAAAAAATAAAAATTAAAAAAAATAAAATTAAAACAAATAATGACAGGCAAAATAATTTAACCCAAATAAATAAACAAATAAACGAGCTCCATTAAAATAGCCACAATGCACCATTGACGATATTCAGTCACCCCAAATAGGGTGTCATGTGGCAATTTTTTAACGTGGGCATTCCCGCCATTAAACTCGTCGCCTTTGAACCCGTATAAACAGGTTCAGGGCCGTTTTACCTCCCGAAGGACTCCGCCCTTCGGCGTAGCCTCCTTCAGGTTCCTCCGCCCGTAGGAAGAGAGTTGAGTCGGTTCAAAACAATCACTTTTATATTAACACACTCTCTATCTCTGACATTGACAGAATGTCCCTCTAAATACTTCAATGTTCACTTTTTAACACAATATCTCTGATTTCTTTTATCCCATATATATATATATATATATTTATCTCATATATATATATATATATATATATATGTGTGTGTGTGTGTGTGTGTGTGTGTGTGTGTGTGTCCGTACGTGTCTGTGTGTGTGTTTTGAAAAAGATTGAGAGATGATATAGATGTGGTTGTATTGGTGTGTATACCGAAAGTTCTTGTAAATGCGACCTGGGTGAAACTGGAGTGTTTGGGGGAGAGGATTGAAACTTATTTTCTGGAGATAATCCAAGTAACATTTTTGGCAGACAGTTGAGATCTTATTAATTTCATGTATATTCCAAAAGAAAGGGACAAAAAATCAGGGGGGCCAATAACAAGCGGGAAATTATCAACTGAAGTGAACTGAAATTCTCCGTCCAGTGTCCACCCAGAGAGAACGACTGAAATAGATTTCACTTTTAAACGCTCACATGGCGCGTTGTGCAACGAAGAAGATAATTATTGCTTAATGTTGCTCCAATAAAGGAACGGTCCACGAGCAAATATTTCATGAATGTAGAGCAGAGGACACTAGGGGCAGAAGAATTTTAAGCACAAAAAGTAGAAACACTAACTTCATTTCCGAAAGGCACAAGCACTTCATATTTTCTTGAATGGAACAGTTGCACCTGATAGATAGATAGATAGATAGATAGATAGATAGATAGATAGATAGATAGATAGATAGAGAGATAGAGAGATAGAAAAAAACACAGATGCATACAGATGTGAGCAGAATTATTCAGGCCATTTCCATAATCTCTCTCTCTCTCTCTCTCTCTCTCTCTATATATATATATATATATATATATATATATATATATATATACGAAACGGCCGTCCAGTGCTTCCTCTATTCCTGTCGAGGTTTCTATCAGACTCAATGAATTAATTAAAAATAATTATCAAATCCTCCTACTAATTACTATCTGTGTTTATCATCGCTTGAACCGGCTTCTAATGCTCCAGTTGGCGCGGCTTGGTGAGAGTAGTCGTGGCTCCCGGGGGCACAGTCCTATGGTTACAGTCGTGTTCCGCCACGGAATATGTGAGCGAGCGGCGCTAAGTTGAGTCTGATTTGGAATCTCTTCGTTATCGAGACCCATTTGGTACAGTTGGTATGTTGTTCGCTTGACAACCCAACTGTCAGGGTTTCGATACTCGATGGTGGATGCGCACTGCTGATGAGTCCCAATTATAGGACGGAACGGCAATCCAGTGCTTCCTTTATTCCTGTCGAGGTTTCTATCAAACTCAATGAATGAATTAATTATATATATATAGTACAGGTAATCTATCTGTTGGTATATCATCCTAGTAACGTTAATTATTAAAACTGGTCCACAGAGAGCTCGACCTATTTATATTAACAGAGTATTTGTATTTGTTTATAGGAAAAAATTTTTAAAAAAATAGCTCAATTTTGGGATAGCCTATTTCTGTCCGTGGGTATCATCAAATAATATTAATTGTTAAACGTGATGATAGCCGCGTACAGAACGGCTTGTAATAGACTCCATGTTGATGTAATTTTTGTTTTTTTGTTGTAATACATATATACATACATATATGTATATATATGTGTGTGTATGTATGTGCGTGTGTGTGTATATATATGTATGTCTGTATGAAGGTATGTAAGGATACGCACACACAGACGCACAGACACATACGCACACATATACTTTGAAAACAATAATTCCAACAATGAAGAGTACATATGGAAAACAAGAATACAAATGTATAATCAGTCATTTGCCGATGCCTCCTGAAGAGTGGATGGAGTGATTCCAGGTGGAAGTGTCTAGGGAATTTTGGAATTGGGATACGGAAGGTAAAGTAATATCAATCAGCTAAATGACAAACCTTTTACATGTATTAATTATCTCTCTCACCCAAATTAGTAACGCTTATTTTCTTCTTACTTTTAATTAGATATATGTGTTCTTCACACAATTCTACATAGATAGATTTGCATTCCACAAATTCTGCTTATCTGTAAGCTTTACATTTATTTACGTCATCGAATTCACCAGAAAAATCAAAAAAAAAATCCTTGTGAGTTAATATTTCTAATCATATCTTAAGGAATATTGATGTGTAGTAAAGGTGAGAATATTCAATTATGTGTCCAGCCAATAGAGACGTATTTGGTTCAGACATTTTTCCTTATTCCATAAAGCCATGGCGTCGTCTGAAAATGTCGTCTAAAAACAATTAAAAACGTTTTTTTTTTAAATTCTTCGTCTTTCGAACTTAAGTATTTGATTGATATAAATTATAAAGAATTAATTATAATATTTTAAGCAACAATAATTATCAGGTATGGAAATAGCTTTTTCTGTTTGTTTTTTACTTCTCGGTAATAACAGGAGAACGAAAATATAGATGTAATCCGAAAAATGTTTTTAGAAATGTGTTATTGTTAATTGTGAGAATTTTTTTTTTGGAGCGTGCGGTCGCAACGCTGAGGCTGAATTTTTAAATTTAAAGATTGTGCGTTTTTGTACTAATATGGTAATAGGAGAATTCTTTTTTTACCTGAAGATGTCTGTAGGAACAGACGAAAGCTTGTAAAAAAAATTTAAAAAAAAGACTTATACAAATGGAATTTATAAACAGGGATGATAACATTCACCTACAGGTTTGGGGTTAGTGTACTTTATTAAATTTGTTTGCGAAGATGTATTCTCATCATTTAAATCATTAACTTCTATATCTGTTTTTTGTATGAATGATTCATGTAATATATATATATATATATATATATATATATATATATATATATATATATATATAAAAAATGGAAATCATATATAGATACTTTGGAACATTCTTAATCGGAGATCTTCTGAACTGACTGAGTTATCCAAACTGATTTTTTTAAATGTGACACACCTACAAGATACTTCCCTACTTTTAGGAAATACTTTCGTAATCTTCCGCATATTATGATTGATTTATTTGTTTATTTAACGGCATAACAACTCCTCACGTGTCATTTAATGCCGAAATTTTAAGCAATAAATTATGATATATGGTATTCTGCCCTCACAATTGAATACATGATAGATAATACCCAGCTTTTGACCATAGACATGTTTGTGTGGACATTATTACTAGAGGCATCGATGATTGTGTTTCTTGTTGTATTTTTGTTGAAGTTATATTGTGGAATACAGTGTTTGATTTAATAAATTGTAGGATATTATATGGATCAATGTCATGAAAATGTTTTTTCATGATGGTTGTTCTTTGTTTAGCGGCCTATCAACACCTCTATGGGTTATTTAATGCTGAAATCTAAATCTTTTGAAGAAATGTATGCCTTCAACTGCATTGCTGGTTATTTAGTTTTCGTAATATGTTGTTGGTAATTTTACTATAAATATGTATTGATTTTTTGTTATACTAAAATGTACTGCTGTCATCTTCATCATAAACATGTATTTTATACATTCATAATGTTTAGTGTTTGTTTGGGATTTCACTATTTGCACATAGCTCGAACATTAAAAGGTGTTAGTGACCCGGATTAGGGTAGACCTTGGAACAACATCAATAAAGAGTTGGTTCGACGATCCTCAAAACCACGATTCGCCCGATTGGAGGTCTTGGTATCGTATGTTTTTTATAGTCATTCCCAGAACTACCGCACATTATGAATATTAGCATTATTTACAATACCTCTATGTATAAAATATTTCCTTATGTATATAATGACACAATTAAGTTAGTGTTGTTGCATACTTATGGACGATGATGGTTATGGGCGTGACGACGACGTTTTAAAGACATCTTTAAATAAAATGGAAAGAAAAAATATGCTTATACTCAGCATCAAAATGAAATATCTCCGTCATATAATGAGGAAAAAAGTATAGAAAATTTGACACTCACGGAGAATAGTGATGGCAAAAAGGATAAATGAGTCATTTTTTGTAAAGGGATGGCAGAACAAGATCAGGGAGGGATATGTAATATATATATATATATATATATATATATATATATATATATATATATATATATATATAGATAGACAGATAGATAGATAGATAGATAGATAAAAACAATTTACTCACTACAAAGATTCAACTTCGTTTCGGCGCATCTAATTGCACAGAAACTGGTTTTAGTTCTCACCAGTCGAAGTGCAATTAAATGCTCCGAAACGATGTTGCATCTTTGTAGTGAATAAATTGTTTTTGTCTGTATGAAAAAATATAATAAATTATTATTGCTTTTCTATCGGCATTGAAACTCGTTTGAATTAATCCTGTGAACTCTAGAATTTATAATTTTCGTTTTTATATATATATATATATATATATATATATATATATATATATATATATATATATATATATACACAATTCAATATATTTATGAAAATCGATCCGTAGAAATAAATTCAGTGAAGTAAACTACTAAAATATATCACTCTATTTATTGGACTATCCTTTTAGTCCATGTCACTTTAACTGAAAATCACATACAACAAAATCTTTCGTGGATTTACCACATTATATATTCAAAGAAAAAATTGCCATTTGAATTATTTAAACTAGAAATCTTTTGTGGCAACATCGTAAGTTCAAAAATTATATTAACCGTCAAAAAATAACATATTTTTTAAAAAACATCTTTTGGTCTACAATAAAATTATTTCGTTTTGGAGGAAATGATTGTGTTGTAGTCTAGTAACAGTCTAGAAGAAACCTCAAGAGAATTTCCCTTACCCATGAGACTGTGCCTCTCGCGCAATATCGAGTCTAATGCGTTACCTCTACGTCACGGAGGCCCGTTGTCACAGTTGTTATGCCTCATATCGTAACTGTCCGGGTTTCAATACCAGGTAGTGTATGCGCACGGCTGATGAGTCCCAAATAGGATGAAGATGAAACGGCCGTCCAGTGCTCTCTGCATTCTGTTGAGGTTTCTTCTAGACTCTATGAATTACTTAATTATATATATATATATATATATATATATATATATATATATATATATATATATATATATATATATATATATATTACACCAAATTATGTAAACATAGCTACAAAGTCGTGTCTCAATTCATCTCATCAAGCGATTGTAAATCACTGGCGAGTGAACGATTTATTTAGATACAAAAACCAAATGCAACCTCTTTCTACGAAAGAAAATGGCAGTTTATAAGATTTGTAGGCTTTACTCTGATCAATCAATCAAATATGACCACGTCAAATTCATACTAAGCTAAGTAGCAAAAATTAAAATTTTAAATTATAAATGTTTTATTACCAATAGATTAGCAGCTAACAGCAAACGGAAATATCCTAAAGCGAATACATATGGATATATAAATTATACAAACCAGACAATGCAGTTTCCTAAGAAAAAAAGTTGGGTACAGAGGTAAGTTAACTAAATGGTAAACAAGTTTTTTGTTAAACAAAATGCTTAAGAAGTTATATGCTTTGTGAATTACCTACATAAATAATATTCCTCTACTTTGTATTGAGCACTCTTTTAAATTTAATGTTAAGAACTTTGGAATTGCACTCCATTCGTTCTCATCGTACCTGGATATCTTGTTCCCTAGGGTTGAGTACTGTTTACATTTATCTAATACTCTAACATGGAAAAGATCGATTTGGGAATTTCTTTATAAAAAACATTCTCATGACTAAGAAACGGGAATATTTCGAAAAACTCCTTTTAAAGACAGGTGATCTGATTAGAAGAATAAGATGGAAAGACCACTTCTTTCTTCTTGATCGAATGTTTCTTGTTTCGAATATATCAGACCCTTATTGGTTTACAACTTTGAAACCTGCACCTCTCATTGAACGCTTACACGTCTTTGAAACTGATCTCACTAAACATTATAAATAGCAACACTTTTCATAAAAATAGGAACCTTTTTCTGAGACATTTAGATTGTATCGTTAAGGATATTAATAAATCCAAACAAATATTTCTAACATTTCCAAATTTAATCCCAAAGAATACAATGCATTAATCAAAAACAACTTGACTAAGAATTATAAGAAGATAGATATTAACAATATTATTTGTGTTGATGAATCTAGCACTGCTTCTAAAAATATTACCGATAAACTTAAAATTAGAAATAGAATTAGTACTAAAGAATCATATGTCTTATTTAAAGATCATAAGCCAAGCTTTCAGACCAAATTTCCTATTTTCATAAATGGATCTCAACTAGATCGGAAATAGGTAGAATAAACAAAGTTATCCTGGATCGTGTCAACAAACAAATCAATCAACGCCTTGGATTTATACCTTAGATTGGTACCACAGAAGTCGTTGATTTGTTTAGAGGTATTAGTAACAGAAGTTCCTCCAGTTTGATATTGTGGATTTTTACCTTCCATCTCCAAGGATATTTTTACCATAGCTATGGAATTTGCCAAAGAATATTCTAACATCTCCACTGAAGAGAAATATATAACAATGAACTGTAGAAGATCAGTTTTCATCCACAATAAAGAAGAGTGGGGTAAGAAATCTGATGAATACTTTGATATTTCAATAGGATCATTAGATTCTGCAGAGTCTTCTGATCTGTTGGGTTTATTTATTTTATATAACCTTACTGCCTATGAAGGTGTCAAAGTTGATTATATAAGGTTTCATAGAGATGAGGGTCTTATGGCAGTAAAACATTCCTCTAAAATTAAGGTAGATAAATTAAGAAAAAATGAATCATAGAGATCTAAAAATGTAAATATGAAGGTTGATATAGGTACTACAGTTAAACAAGTATATCTTCTTGAGGTTACGTTAGATCTCCTTAATGTTATATGTTGCGAACTTTGAATAGCACTGTTCGTTCTCAGCGTACCTGCATATATATATATATATATATATATATATATATATATATAAATATACCCGTCCCGAAAAACCTTCGAAGTTTTGATTTGCAAATAATCAAATCAATCTCCAAAGAAAAAAAGGTTTTAAAAAAAGAAAGAGCCAGAAAAAAAATCGCACAGATAGAGGTTCAAAGCCTAAAAAGCCCGACACGAGTAGACAACTAACTAAAAAGAGCTCAATACAACCGTAGAGCAGACCTACTCAAACATAGTGAGCCAGACAAACCTAGGCAGATCGTCATTGAAAGCTTTCCCTGACGATCCGCTTAGGTGAAACCTGGGTAGGTTTGTCTGGCTCACTAGGTTTGACTATATATATATATATATATATATATATATATAGAGAGAGAGAGAGAGAGACAGAGACAGAGACAGAGAGAGAGAGAGAAGAGAGACAGAAAGGCTTGTAGGAGACATATGCCACTAAACAAAAAAAAACATAATTTTTAATATAAAGTTTTATATAATCGACAATGTATTTTCAGAATTAATGTATTTGCGATTCTGAACTATAATAAAATCTTTCGGAATGGCTTAAGGCAATAACGAAGAGGAATACAGAGCCGAACGCATCACGATACTGAAAATACGGCACCCAAAGTTTATGAGCCACTTGACACTCCTCACTATTATCATCTCCGCAGATTACGATACGCATGTAGTTTTCTCATGTTAAATGTTGAAAATCAGACTCCATAATGTATGCAGCCGTCAGCTTGTCTTCTCAGTGTTGTTGATTTAAGTTTCATGATAGAAACAGTGTGTTTTGGAGAAGATGTTGAAATATCGCAAACAAGCGTGAAAATGAATTCGGCAAAGAACCTTGGTATATCAACTCATGTTGTTTAAGTCAAAAGAAAAAAGAACATGTTGACGGTGGGAACACTCCGGGTATAAAAATAAACAGACATTCGAAATTGATTAAATTTGACAAAAATAATCACCCCGCCGACACACAAACGCACGCATATATATATATATATATATATATATATATATATATATATATATATATATATATATATATATATATATATATATATATTATTTGAACTTTCTTAGACGGAAAGTTGTCTGGCTGAATGGTTCGATTCTTGTTGAAGAACGCCTTTTTGGCGAAATTTCTCGAACATTCAGGCAGGTAAATGTAATTCATTCTGTTTAATTAAAACAGTGCATTTACACACATAAGATGTATCCATAAAAATACCATGAATACATACAATACATTATGATCTTAGTCGAATTTAATCTATTTCATCTGATATATTAATATTTGCCGTATAAGACAGACAACAAATTCGATTTTTTTTTTTATTATTTTTTTTATTTTTCTCAAATTTTTCTGATTGGTGGATGAAGGGAATGTAAAAATTGTCCATTGTTTCTATTGTCCGAAGTGCTTTCGGCCACTTCTTTAACCATTACCCTAAAGGGTTGGGAACAATAGACACTACGGCCAATTTTTATACTCTCTTCCCAGAACCAAACGGAAAAAAATTAAAGAATACTAAACAAGCTCAACAAAAAAATCAGCAATTTTTCCTTACTTGTCATATTCAACGAAACATGTTTGAAATAAAGTTTTCTTCCCAAATATACATTATTTCCACCCCTCACATACATATACACATTTCTATGTATGATGATAGACTTCTCTGTCGATTTCGACGCATGAGGATCCTACAACCTCATTCAGTTTTTATATTTGTTTCATATGTGACATGTCAGGATGTCTAGCAACGGCCACACGCGGTCAGCTGTGACACAAGACCGATTTTAATGTGGGGTATCCGAGCTCGTAGGCTCGACCAAAAATTACCCGTAGGCTACCGTATAAAACGGGGTCGGGTAGCTGTTTCCCGAGATGAGATTCTGCCTTTCGACATAGCCTTGTCTGTGGTTCCTCCCTGTCAGAGAATTTGACCAGCACGAATCTCCAAGGGTAACACTTAAGTCCCGCTAATGACCTGCATACATGACCACATATTGTGCAACAGTGAGGATCTCGGTTCATAGCCACAGGAATATTTACTGATGCTTTTAGCCGTTGTCTTTCGTCTCTTAGCCGGTCAATACGATTGATTTCGAAATTTCTGATATCACACTGGCACAAATATCACCACTTATTTCTATCCGGAGCAACATGCTCGATGTTAGTATGAGTCAAATTGAGAGCTGAAAGGTTACACTTTAGCTTGTCTTTATAGCTGAGCACGGCAGTTCAACAGTCCCTTATCCAACAGCTCTTTGTCCAACAGTCCTGTTTCCATTGTTAAGCTGACTATGCATCATGACTTTAGGTATTCTGTCGTCACTCATTCTTGCAACATGACTATCTCAGCAAAGATGTTACTGCATCAGAAAAGTCTCATTTCCACTAATGTTGCATTTTGCGAGAAAATATATATTACCAAAAATACTGATCCAATTTGAAAAGAATGATGTATTTATACAAAAGTGATCAGTCAAATAAACACATGCATACATATATACACATAAATATACACACACATTTATATACACATTGCCGATAACACACTGATATCTAAATGATTACCTCAACAATTATGCAACCACGCACACACACGTTCACCAATATGGATACACTGTCAAACAAAAGATAAAAATTGCTTAATCTTTCTTCAGAAGAACTAAATATTAAACTGATTTTTAATGAGTCGTATCTGTTGATATCAGATGAAATTTGTCGTTTTCACGGTAACACGAAGTGAGTATAGAAACGAACTGGATCTGCAATTAAGGCATGCATAAGTTATGAGTCACCAGAGGAAACATAGAATCTGCGATTATTATTCGGAGAAGGAAACCTAGGAATGCACACATACAATTCATTTATACATTAAAAGTTTTAATATATTTTATTGTTATACGTTATTTCTATAGACACAAATATTTAAGTAAATCTTCCATGATTACGCTCGAACTTTCCTATCTGCTCGAAGCGTATTTAATGGTTGCTTATATTGTGTATTACAACCATAGCATTTACTTAAATATTTGTGTTTATATAAATAACCTATAACAATGGAATATATTAAAATAATGTTCGAACTTTGTCCATTTCGTAGTGATTGACATCATTTGTTTACGCTTAGATACGCGTCGAGTAGATATGAACGTTTAAAGGAAATCATGGAGAATTGTAGTCTAAAACAGTAAAATTGAACTTGCTCACCAGACGCTCTTCTTTAGCTAAACTAATATAGCACGTCAGGTTATATGACGGTTCCGTGTAGAATACAGGTTTTATTCCTGTCGGAGGACGCATATATTCTATGAAAATTTCTCGGACGTTCAGGCCGGTAAATACTGTTTATACTCTTTATTATGAACAGAACATTTACTTAAATATTTGTGTCTATATGAATAATGTATAACAATAAAATATCGTCGGAGTTTGCCCATTTAGTAGTGTTTGACATTAATTACAATTTAGTGGATCTCACCTATCACTGTCTTCATTTTATATTTTATATTGATTCTATACCATTTATTCTTCGAACACCCTCAATTAGAATCCGGTTATATATATATATATATATATATATATATATATATATATATATATATAGGCATTTTATACATATATATATATATACACATATATATATATATATACACACATATATATATATATATATATATATATATATATATATATATATATATATATATATATGATGAAAAACAGACCACTTTTAAGGTACCATTACAATAATTTATTTCACCAAAATCCTTTTAAAGTACTCCGGATCATCAGGTAACAATTCCAACAACGAAATGAAAGCAAAAATGGGCTGATATATATATATATATATATATATATATATATATATATATATATATATATATATATATATATAATAAAGACACACTAGCTAAAATAATACTTTTTAAAAATCGTCTTGATAATGGCTAAAATAATAGGCGAAAAGGGCTCAGATAATCGGAACTCTTAGGCAGGTTTAACAATCTTTGTGTCCAGAAACGAAAACAGATTATTCCAAGTACCTAGTTAGTCGTCTTTAACGAACTTACATGAAAGAGGTATTGCTGCCCA
>CAHIKZ030000781.1:522500-597500 GCA_903632075.3 Acanthosepion pharaonis | reverse complement strand
ATTTGGAAAGAATGTGGCAACTTTAACGTAATGAAAATGGCGTATATGAAAAACAAATAAAAAAAGAAGGTTTCTTCTAAATAGACTGTATCTCAAAATGGTAATCAGTTTGACAAGTACACAATAATTTCCTATGAACCGTAACAAAGAAGAAATCAACAGGAAAATACAAATTCTTCACCGCTCCTTTTATTTATTCTGTAACATTTTTTACTGTTTTTGTCCCTGGCTTCGAATGTATCTGTGTTCTTAACATCTTTTCACATTCAAAGCCAAAAATGCGCGCCAAATGATATCAATAAAAAAAAAAGTCGCCCGGGTCTTTTAGTGCAGGAAAATTAGATAAGTTATTATCACGAGAAGTCTGTCTTGTAATACGTTCTGCAGGGTTGTACGCGATCATTACAGCAACCTTTAATTTGAATCAACTTGCCAGAGAATCTTTGTAGCCATTGACTTTAAAATAAACATAGACTGAAAACTGTAGTTTTTTTTTTTACGGATATCTTTCAAGACAGACGTTTTCGTCTCTCATTTCTTTTATTTTTTTTATATTATATATATATATATATATATATATATATATATATATATATATATATATATATATATATTCTTCTATATGTAATATATGCTAAAAAGAGTTCGATCGTTTATCGTCCTGCTTGTTAACGAACCAGTATATTTCTATTCTCAATCCTGCTTATAGGTTATGAAAGAAATCAATTATTTGGCACAAACATAAGATCATTTAATAGCACATTAAACCGAATCCACATAATCACTTAATATTTCTATACTTCGAGTAACATTATCACGAATTAATGACCATTAAAATTCATCTATGCTCATATGCGTATTATTTATATTCAATAGATCAAAATACATATCTATATTGCTATAACTTACATTATAGTTCAGCATAAAATAATTTGCAATGCATCTTCTGCTATATATTTTCAATATATTCCTTTAAATAAATAACTCGTCATGAATATCTTAATAGCATTATTTAGTGTTGATTTATTTATCTAGTTGATTTTACGACATATCAAAACTTATTATTTATTTGTTTGTTTAATTTTTTTTTAGTATAAGCATTGAAATGTTTCTAATACTTAAATATTAATCGTTTATACTTGACTGATTTATATATATATATATATATATATATATATATATATATATATATATATATATATATATATATACTTATATTTACTTGATTCGAGAATAGGTAAATATATTTCAAAATATAAACAATTACTTCATTTCGTGCGATATTACTCTTTGGAAGCGAAGACAGTCCGAATATTCTATACACCGCCGACAGGGAAGTAAAATGATTTTTAATCAGTTATGTGCAATGCGTGATACACGCTTAGGCGATCATGTATCTTTCGATACATGACTGACAAGGCAGAATTTTCCCGCAGTATGTTGCCATTTCTTTCTGAGGTCGACTAGTTACCATCCAAGGCAGGACTGTCCTGCTATTTACCCATAGCTGGGGGGAAAGAAGAGGATTTATACATTTCCAAAGGCTATTAGCACGTAAGTGAATGTTATGGATTCGACTGGAAATCGAACACGGGGAGCCGAGTTCGAATTCAACTCGAATCCATTACATTTAGAATTTCAATCCATTTGCAAAAATAATTTGTAATGTATATCTCCAGTGCCTTATTTATAATATGAAATATATTGATATATCTGAAGTGTATTTTTATAATAAAATTATTAGTAAAATAATTATACATTGAAACAAATTTAAAATAATTTCTAGCGTAAAATCATTTACAATAAATATTACCGTAAATTTTAATATATATATATATATATATATATATATATTATGCGTAGACTTAGCACTAGTGTTTAATTTTTGTCAACCATTAATTCTTGTTAGTATTGCCAGTATTGATGGGTCTTTTCCTTCCTAGCTTTTAGTTTGAAGTAGTATGGAACGTCAACATCTTGATTACGTCCTTATTTTCTCTTGAAGTTTCATGTGATATCAATTTTCATTGTTGCCGTTTTTGGAAGTCTTAAAAATTTCGTGATGTCACTTATTCACAAGAGTTTATTTGCCATTCTGTTGCGCCAATCCTGGTGGTTCTCAAAGGAATAATCTTCTCTGAGACCCACAATCTTCAGTCGCTCGAAGCAATTTGATCAATGATTCACATCTATCCCTGAAACCGGTTGCATATTTCTGGACGTGTTTGGCGCCATGTATATGAAAGTTTCGATGAAATGTATTAATACATGTACAATAGAAAACTGTTCTTGTGTTGATTGCACTGAATCCCAAATACAGAATGAATGCCGATACTTGCTCCAAAATGATTGATTAACAGTCTAATATTCAGTATTTAATACACGAATTTTATTCCTAATCCGTAGTTCTAGTTGTCTCCCTTTACGTTATTCTCAAGCGGCCATCTTCCTTCAGTTTATTTAAAACTTTTAAAGAGGTGAATCCTAAATCCCCCAAAGAGTTATCTTGAATTTTGCAATGTAAGAGATTTTGTTATATTCATAGCAATATATATATATATATATATATATATATATATATATATATATATATATATTCTATTAGAGAAAACAATTTTATATATTTGTCTGTTGTGAAACTGAATCACTATTGGCGAATAAGATATACAATTGCTAATATTACAAAAGACAATACATTAACTCAACAAGCGAACACATCTCGTGTTAACTTTCATAATATTTACTTTGTAAGAAATGAGTAATGATTGGTGATAAATTGATTTTCATATCTTTGGATAATTTTACATTTGATTGTTTTAAAAGAGCGGTAATCTTTCTTAGAGATGACATAGAAAATAATTCGTATAAAACATGAAGTTAATTGTAATAGTGCTATCGAGGGAATAACTGGTTTTCTCTTTTTTTTTTTTTTTTTTTTTTGTATTTTTGCGGGCGCGAAGGTTAAACATTGCCGGTGTTCCTTTCCTGGAGAAAACACGCAGGAAGAATGTTTTCAATAATGCCATTCCCTTACCCATTATTATTCTGGTATATACAGTTGAAAAATTAAGAAAACATTGCTTCATTTCCAACGGCACGGATCAGAATTTAATACATATCGACTGATCAGCTCTCAAAATTTATTCATATATTCGCGAATATCAGTTTATGAGCTAAATCCCGTAAGGAAATGTCGACTTCTGCATAAATGCTGTTTATATTTTGATTATCTTTTGGTTTTTCAATATAGGACAACATTTATTTGAATTAAAATATTCCATGAATTTATTTAATACTACTATAGCACCTTAATAAATATTAAACTTAATGTATGAAATATGGATGGTAATTTAATAACTGATTTAAGACGGAAGAAGTTTGGTTTGGTGTATTTAACGGCACATCGACTCCTTATGGGTCATTTAATGCCAAAATTTAATTTTCTTGAGATTTTTGTTTTTTTTCTTCTTTTTTTCTTTTTTATTTCTTTTTTTTTTTCTTTGAAATGAATTTCTGGCAAATTTCCTCTTCCTTTTCCAATAAAGAATGTATTGCCGGTTATTTTCTTTTTTTTTTCCTATGAAAATGTATTGCAGGTATGTTTACTACAAAAATGTATTTTATATTTTCATAATGTTTTGTTCCCAGTTTTACTATTTGCCCATCCGTTGGACCTGGGAACAAAAGCAATAAAGATGTGCTTCCAGCCTTCTCAAAACCCCCAATCTCCCAATCGGAGCCCCTGCTGCCAAATGTAGTTTATCATCATACACAGGACTAGCATAATTTTAAAACTGGTATCCATTTTGAGAAACTCAAAAAATAGCAACGGATTTCTATTTTTTTTTTAATACTGTTTCCAACGTAACAAAATAACAGGTTTTAACGGTCGGAACATACTGGAAGAAGACTTACGTAAGAATTAACTGTTATGTCTCAGTTGAGAATTGTGTCATAGTCGTGGTATGACTAAAGGTTATCATACTGATCACTTAAAGTTGAAGGGGTTTTAGATGATAAATAGGAATTTTAAAAGTGAGTCTTCTTTATTATTTTCTGAAATATACCATTGGGTGGAATTTTTAAAATACTTCGTCTTTTCGTTCGATGATATGTTAGACAGGAAAAGAAAAAAAATCTGTAGTTCATATGCTGTCAGATAATGGCAATGGTTATTTCACAGCGACAACGCAGTTAACTCTGTCAATAGTAAATTGTTCGACCAACATCTTCATTTTCTTTGCCGCCATCACCTATCTGGATTTTGTATTACAATTTCTCTTTTCTCGCACTTCATTTTCGTATGCAGGTTTCTATTATTTGTTCCTGTCAGTAACAAATTCTCTCTATTGAGCAATGTTTGATTTTTTTTTTGTTCATTTATTTATTCTCCCGCCGTTAAGTCGATGCGGTCCACTGTGTTTTTCATGGTGTCCCGTGAGAGCTATATTTGCCGAGCATTTTTCTTCGTTATAAGTCACAGAAATTCTCTGGATTATTTTCTCGTATGACCCGCCTGTGGAACTCCCTTTCGTTTACTTGCTTCCCTGACAACTGCAATCTTCAAAAATTTAAATACAACGTCAATCACTATATTCTGTCTTGAATCCCGTTCATCTGTGTCCTTTCCTCAATCCTCCCTATGATCAATATTTTTTTCTCACTCTCTGTAACGTCCTGCGCAGTATTAGAAGTCTACCTTGGGTGGCAACTGGTCTAGGAGAAGGACAACTCTGAATTCAAAACCTACGGAGGATCGTTTGGGAACCTTGTGGCACGTAGTGCAGCAGGTTTCTGTAATCAGCCCTTCAAAAAGTGTGGCTGGTCCTGCACGAAACCTTCACCACTATAATCAAATCTCATGTGCTATACATGCGGGTTGGGGACCACTTGTGAATTCCAAATTCTCATGAAACTCCAATATTGGAGCCGGCTCAACTCACCTCGGGTGAATGCCGTTACAGGTACAGGTAGGTAGAATTGGCTTTACCGTCTTGCTAGGGGTGAAATGAATATTTTATATATATATATATATATATATATATATATATATATATATATATATGCGTGTGTGTATGTGTGTTTGTGTGCGTATGTGTATGTGTTTGCGTGCGTGTATGTATGTGTGTTTGCGAGCGCGTGCGTGCGTGTGTTTGTGTGTGTGTGTGTGTGTGTGTGTGTTATCCACAGACAGACTGTTTAGCTGTATCACTAGATATCCGATTGCCTCAATCCAGGATCGAAACCAAACTCATTTTCGCCTGAGAGGAAGCTGATTTTTTACGTATTTATTATTAGAAAAAACACACCAGTACCTCGGAGTGTTCAATTCATAGAAGAGCTTTTGCATGAGCAGTAATAGTCACTGTTTACAATTTCGCGCATTTCCGTCTAATACATCACTAAATACCCTCTCTATCCATCTATATTTCCCTAAATACCCCCTCTCTCTTTTCTCTCTCTCTGTATGTATATATATATATATATATATATATATATATATATATAAATACATTTCTGATTCTCTCTCTATATATATAATATGTATATATATATATACCCTCTCTCTCCCTCTCACTCTCTCTGTATATATATATATATATATATATATATATATATATATATATATATATATATATATATATATATATCCCCTAAATATATCTAAATACCCTCTCTCTCCATCTATATTTCCCTAGCCTCTCTCTCTTTTCTCTCTTTTTATATATATATATATATATACCTGTCTCATACTCTCTCTGTCTTTATATATATATATATATATATATATATATATATATATAAATACACTCTCTGTATACATATATTTCCCTCTAAATATATCTAAATATCCTCTCTCTCTATCTTTATTTTCTCTAAATACCATCTCTATCTTTTCTCTCTCCCACTATATACATATATATATATATATATATATATATATATATATATATATATATAACTCTCTCTCTCCATATATATATATATATATTTCTCTCCCTCTCTCTCTCTCTCTCTCTCTCTCTCTCTCTATATATATATATATATATATATATATTTTCCTCTTCCCTCTAAATATATATATATATAGCTACCCTCTTTCTCTGACTCTCTCCTGTCTCTGATATATATATATATATATATATATATATATATATATATATATATATATATTCGAACTATTGTCGTCATCTTTGTTGTTGTTATCCCAAAGTTTCGGCCGTTGTGCCTTCATTCATACATTTCCTAAGATTATTTGCCCGTAAAGTATATATAACAAACGTAACGGGAAGAAGAAGAAGAAGAAGAAGAAGAAGAAGAAGAAGAAGAAGAAGAAGAAGAAGAAGGAAGAGGAGGGGGAATTTTGGATGCGCTTACTATTCTTGCTTACACTAAGCTCTTTTTTAATTACGTTTTAATCTTACAAATTATCTGACAATATTGCTGAAATATTTAAATCTCCACTCTTACATTTCTCCACTCATCATTTGAAGCAGAAGTCAAATTTTCTAAATATTTCAAAATATCTGGGGTAATCTTTTTTGTTTTAAATATCAAAGTCATTAACACCGTAGAGGTCATTCCTAAATCCCAAAATCTAACATGTCTTTCCTAATTCACTGAGAGATTCATCTGCACCATGTGAATGCCAATAGCGAGATGAGATTCTTTGCAATGTGCAATGGTAATCCTACATATTCTTTTAAAAGGAAATGTCTACGTAAGAATATGCGGTATTGTCTTTTAGAGATTTTAGAACAACGAAAGTTGCTTTCATTATATCGCTACAGGACTTTGGATCTTATTAATGAGATATGATATCTAATAATATTTAGTTTATTTTCAATTTTTGTAGGATTTTAACATTGCATTTTTAACTGAATTCTACATGAATCGTTTCGTTTTATTTAGATACAAAAATTATGTAAATTTTATTTTGACATTTTTCGATAACAAAAATAAAAAAGAAAGAGAGATAAATTATGTTTTTAAATATTACAACCATGTTTTGAAATAGACTAGAATAGTTTTCAGGATACCGACGATCATTTCTTTAAATTTTTATTAAATATTATGAATTTTAGAAACGACAGTAGAATGATTTCCCATTGATCTCTATGTGCGTCGATTTATAAGTGTTATCCTCGCTTGGCAGACACACAAGGCTAAAGTCTACTTTGCTGCTTACCTAAGAGCTTTTGAGAGAAGAGAGGATTTATTCTTTTCCCTAGGACATCACTATCAAAATGAATGTATCAAACTAGTACGGCTTTGAACTTAACTCTTCGATTTCACTTTGTGTTCCAATATGCTGACCGCATAACTTATAACAATATTTATTCACATGAATAAAACCAAGAACAAGATCGTTGCATTGCTTACATGATTAAAATATATCGTCTGATCTCTTATGTAAGCAACCGGAAATTGATTAAATCCTTAGAAATAGTTATATTATAAGATTAATTAATTTCATGAGGGAATTGAGACCACATGATTTATTATATTGATGCTTTTAATCACAACGTTCAAAGTTGAACAGACTTTATAAAAAAATACGTTAAAGTCTGCAGCATGGAAGCACAATTAATAATCTATATCTGCAGAGATCGATTTCACAAGTTCGAATTTGAAATTAAAATAAAAATAAGCATTTTGTCATATTTACGTATATACATTTATTAATATACTGCATTTTATTTGTAAATTAGAAGATAATTTATACATGTGTTTAATTTAGCAGACGTTTAAATTACAGTATTTTTTTTTTTAATTGGTGGGAAATGGAAAGAAAGAACAACTTATTTTTTACTTTTCTCATATGATTTTTTCATGACTCGTTTGGACTTGCAGGTTTTAGAGCTACAAATAAGGATGAATTCGTGGCTTTTCAGGAGTTTTCAGCAGGATGCTTTGGAAGCGTGCCTAATAGGCAGAAAGGGAGCGACGTCATTATTCCTTCCTCCTTCAACAGAATGATACCTCAAGCAGCGAGAGGGCGGACCTCGTCAGGTCAACTCAGCTTCGACATAAAACAAAACAGTGGCCAGTTCAAGATGTCTGTAAGCCTAAAACAGCTTTTAATATCCAGGGTATGGTTTGCCGAATATTATAATGGGTTAAATCAAATTTATAACCCGTTTTTAAGACCCCTGTTGTAAAATATTAACAGTTAAGAATAAGATGAAAATATCTGAGTAATCCTCTCCTTTTCTTATCCACTGCTTGTAATGTAAGTACAAAAATCACTTCTTTATGTAGTTTATATTAAATGGCTGGGAAACTTCTCACAGCACTAAAGGACATTACTAGGGCATTTCATGTATTATTCTTTTTAGTGTTCTTTTTTATTGAAAATAAAGATTGTCTTTTTAATTTCCATGGACTTCAAGCGTTTTTCTTTGTTTTCTACGCTATCTTGTTTACATTAAATTTAAACCTTCATATGTGACTTATTGTCACGTGTTTACGAAAGTCTCGTAAAGGTTCGCGATTGTAAGCGGTCAACTTTCAAATTATTTTTCCGATAAACATCATATATGTCAAGGGATCGTCTTAGATAAACGAATCCTTAATCAATTCTGGTACCTAATGATTATGACATATTACGTGTTGGGGGTATGATGTAAATTTTGACCTCTGTGTTCAGATTTGGTGGGTACCCATTTCTTTTTTAAGATTTCTATAATACTAAGCAGAATCCTAAGAAGAAAATGATGTGAGGCTATTTTTTTACGAATTACAGTCCTTAAAACTGAACATAATTATTTTGCACGATTAATTCTTGTGAATATCTGATTATTTGATAGTCTGAGACATATTATGTGTCAGTCATTTAGACTCATATATTTTTCTGTTGTGTAATATAATTATGATAAATAGCATAACTGTATAAGACTAAAGACTGTGGTTGTTCATCAATTCTGTCAAACAAGTGTAAAAAATAAGGATTTTCCGTGTCAAAACACCAAAATTATAGTAACTTGATAACCATTTGGGAAACCATTTGAGCAAATGCTACCCTAAAATCATTGTTAAATACATCCGACTACTGAAGAATGATATTCATTATGCTAAAGAATTGGGGGCAAGATCTTATTTCAGCCCAATATGCAATAAAAAAAAATAGAATAAGTACTGAAAACTCACGGACAATGAAGATCCCTGACCAATTTTATTTGTGTATGACGTATTAGCCATAACGTATCGTCCCACCGAAACACCAAACACTCAAATACTACTTGAATGTGTAACATGTAGTCCTTATGAATACGATAAAACTGAAAATTAAACTTTAAGCAAACTTGGTCACATCACAAATATGAATTCCTATTTTAAGAAAGCCACTACTCGTTTGTTTATCTACAAATTATTTCTCAGTGTGTATTTCGTTCCTTGGAAACGTCCCACTCGCCATCAAAATCATATAAAACAATAGATTCAGTCTTCAAGATGTTTCTGTCTGGTTTTGCAGGTGTTTCCGTTTCAAATGAGATTATTTGTGATGTCTATGAAGGTATTCCATTGTGTATGTGCCATCAGAAGTTTTCTTAATGCAAGCTGCTAAGTAGTATGTGTCCACATCCCCCTCAGTAACCAAGGTGATAGAATTCATCCCAACCACAATATTGTTCTTGTCATCCTCAGTGGAAAAACTGGTTTGGAATGAAGGAAGAAACTGTTCTGTATCCTTGTTAGATGGCAATGTAACATATTCAGACATGGGATTATTTCCTGAAAGAAGGGAACATAAATTCAGCAACTGTTTATCATGGCTAATATTGTTGATTCTGAGCAAATCTGGGTGTTGAAGAAGATCTGACTTGTGATTATCGCAGTGATTTGACAACTCGACAGGAACAATCGTTTCAGCATTATCACGATTTGCCTTTAGAATATCATAATGCTCTATAACATTGGTTGTTAGCCCATTCCAAATTTTGCAAAATGGAAGACATGTTTGGTTGTACCTTGATTGTTTATTTTCTTTTATCAATTTTCACTTTATTGTTTTTTTGTTTTCTTGTTTTGTTTTTTGTTTTGTTTTTTCAATTCGTGGATTTCTTTCTGGTCAGTTACCCACTCAGTTTCCATGTTGTTCAAAAGATTAGCAATTGAAATTAAGCTTTTGGTTGGTTCCTTGTGGAATGTCTGAGATCGGTTACATTATTACGGATTCCTTTGTATGCGAATTTCTTGTCAAGATACTTGGCTATACGTGCTCATTTCCTAAACACAGAGAGAGATGACGTTCTGAGTGAAGGTTATTTGTTAGAAAACCATGTCTCTCCTCTTTTGTCAGGAGATGTAATTGAAGTGCACAAGTAGGTTTTTCTGTGTGATCACCAAAGTCATATTCCCTGCCTGCTTGTCTTCCCAGCACTTCATCAGCATCAACACACATCGTTTTCAAAATCTGATGCACTATTTGACATGAGGGTAATTAATAAGGTAATCTATGAGAGTATCTATTTTCCTATATTTGAGATTCTTTTACAGAAGAAAATGCATATGAAGGAGTTCCTGCTATGAGTTAACTTCCACAAAGAAAATGCAAAGTGACAGCATGTGAGAAATATTCTGAATACAGCACAATTCGCACAATTTCATTATGTTTGTTGCTTGATTGGGATTCATCCAAAAGCTCGTCCTGGGTAAGACGATAAACTACGTCCAGATGCAAGGCATCTGATCAGAAGGGTTTGAGGAGCTTGGAACCACCTATGTAAATTAGGTGGATCGTACCACAACAGTCTCCAAAATGTGACATATCAAATTTTAATTCTGACACATCCGAGGGATGAAGTGGGAGTAGCATCCCCCTTATTCTGAAGTGGTTATGTGCTTAACTTACACACTATGTGACCTAAATATTGTTTAAGAAACTGACACTTGGCACTATTTCACATGCTACCGCAAAGAAACTTTGTTCTCTGTGTCAGTACAGAAGGTTTTTCTCGCTTTCAAATCTAAAACATCTACCATTTATCCTTGCATTGAATACTCTTGCCATATATGGTCTGGAGCCCCCCAACTGTTCATCTCGAAGTCCTAGACAAAATCCAGAGACAAATATGCAATATGACAGGTCCTGATCTAGCATCTCGTCTACAGTCACTTTCTTACAGACATGAAGTATCTTCCCTCTACAAATATTTTGATAGAAACTGCTCTGAGGAGCTGCTCTCACTTGTATCCCATTATTGTATCCCATATTAGGTTTATGTTATTTAATAAATAATAATCTTCTAAACTGTTAAAGAGAAAAATAAACTAAGCTTTAAACGAAGGCAATGCTCTAGAATTGTCAAAGAATTTGTAAACCATAATTTCTCTGAATTATTCTTCAGTACATATTCCAGCAGCCATCCGTCGACAACAAACGCCTTTCTTACGTTTTCTTCAAAAAGAACAGATCAGCCCAGGATGCCAGCCCAGAAAACAATGAAGCCGAACGGAAAACAAACAACACGGAAAAAAGCCACATGGTGCGTGATGAATGGGAAAACGTAAACATTATTGGGTCGTGCGCCATTTGCTGCTGTTTTCAACAAAACGAAATTGATCGCTCCTGCCGCGACAAGAGTAGAATATATGAAATTAGTAAACTCGGCTTAAAGTCTCCATTACAGAAGTTATATAAGGAATATTTTGTTATGAATTATTAGTGTATGCTTCAGATTAAAATTGGTAATCTCCTGAAATTCCCAGAATTCTTTTTCTAATCTTGTCGAATTTAATGATTTTGAATGCTTTCAATGTTTATATAAGTGCTTGACCTTTCTTCACGATCATATAAAAATGACTATTGTAAATAATCCTGTTGTAAATGATGCAAATTATATTAAGATTGAAGAAGTACGAGACAGAAGCACACTTCTCGTTTATCTCATGCCATCTTGAGCATATAATGAGGAAAAAAGAGCTTAGAAAATGTGACCCACACAGAAAATATTGAAGGCAAGATAGATAAAAGAAAACATTGGATAATGTATCTAACGAGATCGTACAATTGCTTGGCAGGACAGAGTTTAGGGGGTATTTGTTGACAATATTTCATCATTTATTAATACATTCAAGACAATATCAATACAGCGTAGATGGCTTCTGTAAATAAAGTAATAAGGTTGAATAAATATATTCTCCGTCAATGGGTCGTGTACATTCAGTATATGAGCGATCATGGCTCTCCACAATATCCTGTTCATTGTATTTCTTAGTAAATTTCGACTTTTCGCTATCTTTCCTATGCTGCGTACAATTTGCTCAACATAGTTAATTAGATTATGCGATGTAGATTATTCATTCAATATGCCATGTGTGTGTCAAATTTTATAAACACTTTTTTCCTCATTAGGTGTTTTAAGAATACCAAATGTCTACAAGAGGAGTAAGCCAGAATTAAAGAGTGCTGCTGCCCCTAGAAATGATAAAGAATTAAATTTTCAAACCAGCAGAAAATTTCTCAAAGAGCTCAAACACGAATTCCCCTAAAACCAGGGAATACATTGTCTTTCTTACGAAAATAAAGTCGGTCAAAAAAGTTGGATATATTTTCGAGCGCACGTTACCCGATGTATTAATCCTCACATACAAATCTTAACTACAACTCCAAAAGAATCTGTTGTTCCTTGGTTCCAGCAGAGAAACAACACCATTATTCTTTTTGTCTTCTCTTCCAAGTGATCGTAGACATTTATGATATTACTTTCTTTCTCTGGCATTTTTAACTACAAATGTTTCATTTATTTTGTTAGTCACAGGTTTGTATATATATATATATATATATATATATATATATATATATATATATATATATATATATATATATTTTACTGGCTGTCTGAGGTACGCACGCGCTAAAGACGGTCGCATATCAGGAGACTGTAGAGCGCGTACACGCACGCACACACACACACGCACTCAGACACACAAACATACGCAACTATATATATATATATATATATATATATATATATATATATATATTTGGAGACATTTTTATGTTTATACATTCTTTTAATAGATACAAATATTTAACGATTTGGCCACGAAGGAGCGTTCGGTTAGCAAGGTCGAATTTACTGTATTAAAACTTCAATCTTCCATGAATGTTTAAACAGAAAAATGTCTTTAAATAATTGTCGGACTTTGTCCATTTCATAATATGTGACTTCATTTGTTTACATTTGATACGCCATGAGCAGATATGAAAGTACGTGAGAGATTCATCGGTAAAGGCACGTCAAGCTAAATGGCGGTTCCGTATAGGATACAAGTTCGAATCCTGTCGGAGGACGAATATTTTCTGTGAAAATTTCTCGGACATTCAAGCCGGTAAATGTTTAATACTGCTTATTATAAACAGAGCATTAACTTAAATATTTGTATCTATAAAAAGAACGTATAAACATAAAAATGTCTTAAAATGATTGTCGGACTTTGTCCATTTCATAATGTGTGACGTCATATACATATAACTATAATATTTACCTTACACACACACACACACACACACATATATATATATATATATAATGTGTGTGTAATGTAAAGATTATAGTTGTGCCAACGAGAGAAAAGTGTATGCTCTGAAGAGAAAACAGAAAACAGAAACCGTCTTTGATTATAAGATGTATTTTATATATATATATATATATATATATATATATATATATATATATATATATATATTACTGTTGCTTGGTGCGATTACACATTTTCTTCTCTGATCGGGATGTATTTGGACGGCCATTTCTCCCTGCATCGTTCGAAGAGCCCGTGCCCATCAGCTTTGCAAGACAATTTTTTTTATTGTCTCCGGACGTAGTATTGCATACTTACATTTCCAGTCAGTTCCCCATCTCAGATCGTCAACAATGAAATTCCACACTTCATAGCATGCTACTATCTTAGCTCACTCCTGACATGTCAAGCGACCTGCCAACTGAAAAATAAAAAAATAAAGGAAGAAGACAAAAATAAGAAATGCTACTTTGCTTTTTTAGATTGACATTTGAAACATTAAACCCTATGAAAGAATGGTTCTATTTGTAATACGAGTTTCACGCTCAGACGATCATCAGGCGACTTGGTCAGTTCGTTTGAAGATCGCTTCGTAAACATCTCTTCAACCATTTATTCATTAGAAAAGAAAAAATATATAAAGACAAGAAAAAATGAATAAAGCAATTCAAAATGTTATTTTCCGTAATATATATATATATATATATATATATATATATATATATATATATATATATATATATATATATATAATATATAAAAAGCTATATCTAAATAACTTACATCCATATCATGTTGAAACACAGATTCTGGGAAGATGACCGAAGTTAAGCAAGAAAAGTGTGTTAAGTATCTAGATGGGTGATCGTCTGGGAATACCAGGTGCTGTTAGCTTGGATACGCGGGTGGTGTGATGGATAATGGTTCAATTGAAAACTCCATTCCAGTTCGGTTCGTTATGTTCTCTTAAGCCTAAATACCTTTGTCAAAATATGAACTCGGCTCTTCTTAACCCACAGAAGCTATGGAATATTGTTATAGTGGAACACACCTATCCTATAGTTAATAAACTCTCCCACCTATAATAAGTAGGAGTAGTAATAGTAACGAGTCAGTCGCTAAAGTGGCTCAGTGAGTTGGTCAGTCTGTCGATGCCGTACAACAGTTAGTCGAATACTAAAGCATCAGCGACCACAACTAGATTTACTCTGCGTCATACGTCATGCGTCATTTTATCAAGTTCGTAAAGTTTTGTGCGTCGAACCTATTTTTGAACCGACTTAGTACAAATACAAGATTCCACTGTGAAACTACTCCATAACAGATATTTAGTAGGACTTATATAAGTAAAGCACTATTATCCCTTAAAACATCTCATAATCTAAAGATATTCTCTTGCTTAAAATAACTTGCAAAAGTTTAATAGACCGTAAAAGCAGATCATTCAGTCCAACTATCAATCAATCAATCAATCACTCATTATTTATATATATATATATATATATATATATATATATATATATATATATATATATATATATATATATATATATATATATACACACTTTCGCGAAAGTTTAAAACACTTATAAAACATTATTTATCTCTCATATTTAACATGCCTCTATATATTTTATTAATATTATCC
Organism: Acanthosepion pharaonis; assembly: GCA_903632075.3. Classification (NCBI taxonomy): domain Eukaryota; kingdom Metazoa; phylum Mollusca; class Cephalopoda; order Sepiida; family Sepiidae; genus Acanthosepion; species Acanthosepion pharaonis. The sequence goes on along the minus strand of CAHIKZ030000781.1, from coordinate 582,325 downwards.
GTCATATGTGCAATGCGTGATACACGCCTAGCGGATCATGTATATTTCGATACATGGCATTTTGTCTGCAGTAGGTTGCCCTTTCTTTCTGTGTTAGACTAGTTGCTATCGGAGGCTATATAACCCGGTCTGACCTGCTATTTACCCATAACTAAGGAAAGAGAAGAAGATTTATACCTTTCACTAGGATATTAGAATGTAAGTAAATGTAATGGATTCGGCTGGAGTTCGAACTCGGCTCTCCGATTCCTCAATCTGAGCCGCTATCCATTACTCCATCATGCCTCCAGTTACTATTATAGTATTTCATAACTGACTTTCATGTCCTTTTTAAAGGCCTGACTATTGCGTTACGGCCGACAAATAAATAGCGTGTTCACAGGAAACATTTAGTAGCGGGAAAGCGGAGAAATGTTTATATGTATTCTGTTATACAAAAAAATCCTTTTATATTAATGATTTACCTTATTAATTGTAAGAGTATAATTTTCCTTCAGCTCCAGGAAAGTGATCAGCTGCGCCTTATTGTGTTAACGTTATCAGCTGACAGTATGTTTGGTTCAATGTGTCGTGTGAGACGTTTTTTTTTCTTTTTAGAGTCGATCTTACATATCTATACGTCAACCATTCGCCCATGCTTAGAACATTACTGCCACATATATTTCTGTGCTCCTGCTATCTATCTAGAGCTTCTTGAAAATTCCAAAAATGGCTCAGCAATATTATTCGTTCTGACCTGGCATCTTGGCTTCAGAGACTTTCCCATCGCCGCAAGGTTTCCTCCCCTTGGTTTTTCTATAAATACTTTAATTGTCATTGTTTGGATGAGCATTTCGCTCGGATACTGAGTCTCTTCGACTTTAAACACAATACTAGTCTTCATGGGTTCACCAATTTACAGCTGAACTGGCTAGATGTAACCGTTAATTCTATACTAACGATTTCTTTTCTCGCACCTCTTGCTTATGGAAATCTCTTCCTGTTTCTTGCTTTCCTGCTAATTTTAATCTGCAAATTTTAAATGAAATGTCAATCGCTATCTGTTGTTCTCCTCCTTACTCTTCCTTTGTTCTAGCTTCGTATTAATGTTCCTGTTTCTAACTCTTCCACACCCAGCAACCCTTTGCGTCTCTGTGGATTGATTGCCTTGCTTGGGGTAAACTCGATTAAAAAAAAAATCTACGATCAAGTGAAAATGTTTGCATACATTGTTAAAATAAATATTTCCGGAAAATATATATTTTTATATTCGTAATCTTATCTTAATATTACTCCGTTGGATATTTCCCAGGAACTAATAAAATCTATTTTCTTTTGCCGATTATGCAAACGGTTACTATATTCAAGTTATAAAAGATATTTCTGTAAATCAACCGTACAAAATGGCAGGGAATTTTACAAGGTGTTTCAAAATTGTTGAAACAAAGCAGCCGCCTCTAAGACGGGCGGGGGGAGCTCAAGGAGCGTGTGATCCTTGATGAGGAGGAGCACTGCTTCCAGAAGGATGATGCTCCTCCTGACACGGCTAATGTTACCATGACTTGGTTCTATGAAATGTTTAGTGAATGTCTCTTCAGCCGCAAATCTTAATGTGGAATAGGCACCTCACTCACTTGACCTGGGGCTTCCTCAACTACAATATCTACCAAGGCAACCCCCATACCATTTCTACATTTAAGGCAGCTATCCCTGAGAAGATTCAAGCAATCAACCCGGAGGAAAGTGCACGCGTTATCAATAACTTTCCATTTAACAGAGCTTTCAACTAAACGGCGGGCATATGGAGCATATACTCTAAGGCTTTTCTTGATATTCTTGGTTCATGTTTGAGACTAAATATTTGTAGATCCTAAAATGTTGTCAATTTACCTTCCAATAAATGTAATTTACATACTCCATCGTTTGTTCTCTTTTTGGCGTACGAGATCATTTTGTTTCAAACCTTGTGAAAAAAAAACCCTCTAAATGTGAATTCCAATTATTTCTAGTGAATCTATTCATTGTGTTGTCCATAGGTGAAATGTAGACCATATTAAAGTCATGCCCACAACTAATTATCCGAATTAAACTAGGGGTTCTTAAGAAGCGTGGGAAATGCGAGACAACACCCAAAATAGCCGTTCAAGTGATTTTAGCCATAACAGATTGTGTGTTTGTGAAACAGAAAAATGACTGTATTAAAATGTATTATATAAATGATTTTACGAAGTTAATGCATATTGTTACTATTTTTTGTGGGCTCCTGTAGCTTGAATAATTGTTTCAACTCACCTGAGAGGGATGCGTATATATCATTAACCATCTTCACAGGTACTAGACCTGTGGTTGGGCTCCAACAACTCAAGATCTCATAGATTCTTCTGAGAAACTCTAAACATTAGTCCTGTCAGTATTTAATTCAGGGCTTTAATCTGGCCAATCTGTCACTGCGGTGACACATTGATCAATCTGTATCTGGTGTGTTGCAGGCAATCTGATAAGGACCTCCATAGTATAAAAAAAAACCCCGCATTCTTCCAAATCAGGTATCAAGTGTTCATTCAGTAAAGGAATGTATTAAGCATTATACATGCTATCGTCAATTATAACTAATTTTCTTGAACTGCTATTTTATGCAGGCCGAGAGCACCAGACTATCAGCCCACAAAATCTCATATTTTCCGTTATGTAACGTATGCCATTTTACTTTCAATTGATACCCATGGAAACAGGAAACATTTTGGGCAAGATGAACAATAGTGATCTGTGAAGAAACATCTTCTCTGAATATTTTATTTAAATGAAGAGTTCGTGATTTTGTCTGAACAGCTTAATCACCTTGTGCAAGAGCTTGCATCAACTATCCGCATTTATTTGGACGCTACCATCAACACCGAAATGTCTTAGGATTTCTACTGCCCAAATATATTTACTCAAATTTGTACTGATAAATCATCAGTTACCTTTCCTTTAAGATCTAGGATGTATGAAAAGCACGCTATTTAATCCGTCAGTAGACGAGTAGTCAGAGTAAAGCGCAATAAAGCTTTGGTATAATTTATTCACTGGTTTTACTACAAATATTATTTTAGAAATGGTTCATCTTGTTCAATGTGGGATCAACCCTGCTCGACACAGACAGCAGCTCTCTGTTGATAACTAAATATATTGTTAAAATATTCTTTTTCATCTTGCTCGCCCAGCTTTCAAATTGTCGCTTTGTGATGTTTATTTAAATGGAATATTCTAGCTTTCTTCTTTTAGTATTCCGTTCGCTTTGGCTGTGTTTGCATGAACAAATCATTTCCAAATATTGTGATTCTGGTCAATCTCATTCTGTTTCTTCTTACATTTATAATATTTTTTAAAAATTATTTTTGCGACACTTTTAAAGAAAGTTATATCTTCATTTCTTTCTCGTCAATATTTACAATTGGTTTTGTGGATGTTCTGTGATCTCTGTTTAACATATTGTCATTTTCCAATTTCGTTTTAACATTACTGAGTGACTTGACAATATATTTTTTCTCTTTTGGAAATATATCTTTATTAAGACACATGGCCGAGTTTATATACCTGAAATTAAAATAATAAGTAACAAAAGCTATCTGTTTCTATATACCGTGTCCCTTCAGGACTTTAATGATTATGGCACTCGACAACACATCGTTCGTAGCTTTCAGTAAGTTCTGTCTTTAAAATATCGATCATTTCCAATTCCTTTTCACGTCTACTTCAACTCTATACTTCTAACGTTTCCAACTGAACACTGAACTGTTTTCCACTAATTATGTTTTTCCTCTCTCAATAGGAGTAGATAGGTTCGCCTATCGCCCGGTTCATACAACTTCTCGATTTCTGAACATGATTAGAATTTTAACACTTGTTTCCTGTTTAGTATTGGGTTACCGGTTCCTTCAAGGCTGTACTTCTGACGTCTCTAACTGAAATCTGAAATTTTATTCAGTTATTATTTGCCTCTCTCAATAAGAGTAGATATGTTTGCCTAACGTGCGATTCATTCACTCCTGCCTTTGAGCAGGAGTAGAGGCTCATGCCTAGTTTCCTGTTTAGGAATGGGTTTCCGGTTGCTTTCTATTGGCCTGCTTCAACTCTGTACATCTAATGTCCCTGTTTGAACGCTGAAATTTTATTCGCTAACTAAATCTTCAAGTCTAGAATTAGCTGTCTATTTTCCTGTTATCTTGCCCTTACTTAAGCTAATACAACTTCACACAGTAACCATCTATCTTGCGTGGCACTTGGGCCTTGTATTGGGTGAACATTAATATAAAAAAAGTCTGCTCATCATTTACAGTTGCTATGTAGGTTAGTCGCTGCTTTCTTCTCAACTTTGACTATATCACGTGAGAGTCAAATTCTCTCAGCCATATTCCCTCGTTTCGCGCCATAGAAATCTCAACTGCTTTTTTTTCTTATTATTATTATTTTAAGTAGAACTATGCTATTTTATTTCCATTTTTCTTAAAATAGCATGTATTGTTTAATATGTATGCTATTTAAAATTAGTTATATTCATAGGGGAAGATATCTGTGATAGAGAGGTTATAAATATAGCCAGTCTTGACATAATCAAAAATACTTGTTGACTCTCATTTGCACAATCACCAGTCTGATGATCGCATCGAGGCTAGAAACTTACAGTCCACGCGCAGTGTTGATTCCGGTGTTCATACTTTCTATATCTATATATAAATATATAATGAACAATATATATAATGTACAATTGTTTATGGTATTTATATAGAATTCTAGCTCTAATATAAATATTAGTGACTAGTTCCTTTACATGAATAGATAAGTCGATATTCTGTCGCCATAACGTCCAGTTATTCTCTAATTAAAGCAGAGCATTTAATTATGTCTTAAGAAATAATTAATAAGATTTTGATAATTGATTTATGCCCAATTTTGCTTCAAAGGGTGATTAACTTTCCGAAGGTGTGAAACCCTGTCTGGTTTCCAGTACTAGTTACTTCCAGGTTGGGAGTCAGCAATCTATGCTTTAATGAATATAAGTCACTTTTGAAATGAAACAAATGCCAGACGGCTTGAAAGTAAAAAAATACAAAAATACAGATTGGACATATGATTAAGTTAGCGGCGTGAAAATGAAAGCAAACGATTGGCAAAGAGAAATAAATAAATGAACTTTGCCGAAAAATAAATAAAATATGAAAAATGAGGAACGGGGTCGTGTCTTTAACAACCTGCTTCAAAATGTGCAAAAAAATTAAATAACAAAAGCGTTATATGGGGTCTGTGAGAAAAAGTACCCAAGGTGCTGGAGATCTGTTGTCCCTTAATAATCAGGTGTAACGACAACGTACCGTGTGAAAAGATTCAAATAACTTAATGTATTATTAATAACACGGATCGATGTTTTTTCGACCCAAATGATGTTTAATGGGGACAAATGGTTTCTGGTATATTTTGTCACGCTGAATCTGAAAATCAAATCTACTTTTTCTATCACATCATGTTTTCTGAGTATATATAATTTCTTTTTTTTAAATAAGTCAAAATATCCATTTAACATAATACCAGGGTCAAGTAGAACCAGCCTTACGTGTTTTCAGGTTAGAATAACTTATCATAAAAGAAAAAGTATTCCAATAACTTGAAGAATGCATTTTCAGCATTTTTAGTTCAGAAATATAAAAAAAAAAAACTTAGAAAATTTTATACAAAATTAAATTAAGGCAAACATATCAATTTAATTTTTGAATCAAAACAGAAAGAAGAAGATAAAAAAGAATGAAAAAATACATTCATTTTTTTTTTCATCCAAATTTATAAATCTTCTCTTCTTGGAAACTCTACGGTGCTTTTGAAAAGGTTGATCTCTTTTGGTGTTCCTGCAGAAATCAGCCATCTTGTTAACATCCCATCTACAAAGTGCCTAGTTGACAATGCTTATCTACTTGTGGTGTATATTTTAAGCGCTAATGAAGAAAAATTTAATCTTGCTAACCTCAAATACACTCGCCTAACACCCTAACAAAAATAATCATGTCCATCAAGCAGTGTGAAGAGATTTTTATGATTTAACAAAAATATCTTAATATTTTTGGCGAAGAATTTTTTGTTCGAAATTAATATTTTAATTTTTTAAAAGAAAATATTTGCATATTTTGTGTTTACAGTATTCGAAACACAGTTTGAGTTAATCCGTTAAAAAGTGATGTTTGATACGTTATAATGTAAACTGTCCCATTACTTTGTATCTTGACCTCGGAAACGTAATTTCAGCGTATCTATTAAAAAGTGATATTTGGTACATTATAAGATAAACTGTCAAAGCATTTTGTATCATCATACATTCTAATGAGAGGCAGGAAGGTTCCTCTGAGGTGGGTAAAAGAGAGCAGTTTTGTTTTTGAGGCATTATTATTTGAAAGAAAAACCAGTGCTATCTGTTTTAGCTTCCAAAACGAAATTTGAGTTTATTAAAAAGTGCGTTCCTTTCTATCCAGTTTCGAATATTTCTTTATAGGATGGTGGGAAATATATTTATTTTACCTGGATAAATGTCTAATCGGCAGTTTTATTTTGGGACGCTGCGAGAATTGCTTGAGGGCTTTCGGAGAAAGCGTGCGAAAATGTGGAGAAGTTTTGATTGAGTCATTCACAGCGACAAATCTCCTGTTTATATCGCCTTGAGCGTTTGAATCTTGAAAAAATATTTAAGGAAATGAGCGTCATAAAAAAAAATGAAACCATCCAGACGAAAAGATTAAAATCGACAAGAAACCTGCTTCTTATGGAATTGTGAGTTAAGTTGATGTCCGTAGATCATCAGTGAAAAATCATCGGATGTAGATGTATGAAAGAAATATAATACCAGAGGGAAGCTATGAGAGGGAGGAAAAAGGGTAAATATATCGTTGAAAAGAGAAAACAAATAAATAGAATAAATGGAAGAGTGAAAATGTGTGGTAAAAGCAAAAAGAAGAAGACACAGAAGAAAAGGAAGAAAAAAATTGGGGAGTATAAAAGAAGAGAACGTTGAGAAAGAAGATAAGCAGGAGAGCGATAATAATAATAATAATAATAATAATAATAATAATAATAATATTAAGAAGAAGAAGAATGATGTGAAGATTAAATAATTGGCATCGACAACGAGGAAGTGGAAGTGCATGAAAAAAGAATTCGAAGATATTGAATAATTTTCAATATGTAAAAAATGTACAAATATAACAAAATAAAAATAAAATGAAAGCGAACAATGAATGAAGAATACTCTGTTGAGGAAATCAGATGAAATGTAACGTGCATGTAAAATTGAAAATATGAAAAGAAGCAGAATAATAATAATAATAATAATAATAATAATAATAATAACAACAATGAGAAGAAGAAGAAGAAGGGGCAAAATAATAATAATAATAATAATAATAATAATAACAACAACAATGAGAAGAAGAAGAAGGGCAAAATAATAATAATAATAATAATAATAATAATAATAATAACAATGAGAAGAAAAAGAAGAAGAAGGGGCAAAAATAATAATAATAATAATAATAATAATAATAATAATAATAATAACAATGAGAAGAAGAAGAAGAAGGGGCAAAATAATAATAATAATAATAGTAATAGTAATAATAATAGTAATGAAAAGAAGAAGAAGGAGAAGAATGGGCAAAATAATAAGGAGAAGAAGAATGGGGATAATAATAATAATAATAATAATAATAATAATAATAATAATAATAATAATAATGAGAAGAAGAAGAAGAAGAAGAAGAAGAAGAAGAAGAAGACGATGAGGAAAACAAAGAAGAAGAAGAAGAATAAGGAGGAGGAGGAGGAGGAAGAATAGAAGAATGTGAGCAACACAAACAACAACAAAGGAATGTGTGACGAAGAAAAGAAGCGAACTTGAATATTTAAGTCTGTAATGAAAGTATGATGATATGAAAAAAAACTCGTGTAGAATTTTGAAAAACAATCAATGAAGGGAATAAATATATATATTAAGTTTAAAAAAGACCGAAAAATACAAAGAAAAAAGAAAAAGAAGCTCTGTATACTTAGTGTTCAGTACAGTAAAGCCATTGTTAATAAACAATGAACAAATAGAAGTAACAGAAGGCAACTTATCAAATCGCTGAAATCAACAGGTGGTTTCAAATAATATGGGTTTCAAGATCTACGCAAGATAAAGGCGAACGTTAATTGAAGGAACATTCCGTAGAGAATACGTTAAAGCTTTTATAATTAACCAGCCAAAGTCAAAAAGAATATTTAACAAACCTAATACATACTTGCCTGAATTTAAAGGGGGAATTATTCAGTGGAGGATAATATATTTGTCATGACTTCTCCAGGTTTGATTAGTGAGTGTCAAACCGAACTAGTTTTAATGAACTGCAAAAATCTGTGTTGAAATTTCGTGTTCACGCTATATACATTATTAAGAACTTGCAGCACCCAATATTTATCTAAAGAAGAAACATACATAGAAAACACATTCAAAACCTACAATACCTATATATATATATATATATATATATATATATATATATATATATATATATATATATATATGATTTCATCGCTACAAAAGAAATTGTCATGTTAAGATGTTAACATGGTAATTCCTGTGTAGCGATGGAAAATTGTTATAAAATAAATATAATGTAGGCTCTACTTGTATCGCGCACTGTTTTTAAAAAATAAATGCTAAAGAACTTCGGATCATCAATCTAACGGTTCTTTCCTGTTTTATCAATATATTTGCACATACTCATACACACACACGCGCGCATATATATATATATATATATATATATATATATAGAGAGAGAGAGAGAGAGAGAGAGAGAGAGAGTGAGAGGGAGAGCAAGGAAGAGATAAAGAGATAAAGAGATAGAGACACACAGACAGAGACAGGGAGACATAATTGAAACGGAGGTCTATGGTGACTGTCGATTGTCCTAATACTGAGCCCTTAATCAATATATATATATATATATATATATATATATATATATATATATATATATATATATATAAAAAAGAAAGAACAGTAAAATATATAATCCGGTGTTATTAAATTAAATTCGTAGCATTTAGCTTCCATTTTTGAAACATGATTAGAACTGTGTAGCGAAGAAAACATATTTTAAATAAATCAATTTATAATATATATATATATATATATATATATATATATATATATATATATAGTACAGGTAATCGATCCTTTGGTAGATAATCCGGGTGGAGCCTAGAAATATTAATTATTAAATCTGATCCACAGAGAGCACGATGTATTGTAATAGAGCATATGTATTTTTTGTTACTGCAAAATACTAAAAATTACTTTGATGATAGACTCTTTCAAGGAGGACTGACATTGAAAATAAATTTGAAACAATCCTCTGAGACAGACAATTATCAACTGATGATAGCCACTGACAGAACGGCCTGAAATAGATTATCCTCTATGTTGAGGTAATTCTTGTTTTTTTTTTTCCTGTATCCGAATGGGTAAATGTAGGTAGATATAAGAGCTAGCGTATACAAATACATATAAATACTCAATAGTGTAAGAAATTTTAGTGCCAATGTTAAGTAACCGAGCTTTTTAAAATATATATATATATATATATATATATATATATATATATATTGATATATATTGATATATATATTAATATATATCTCCTCTCTTTCTCTCTCTCTCTCTCTATATATATATATATATATACATATTTGCGCGCGCGTGTGTGTGTATATATATATGTATATATATATATATATATATATATATATATATATATATATATATATATATATCAGAAATATTGTCGCTTGTCCTTCGACTTCGAATATGACGTATCGTATCTGCCTTTCATCTGTGAATTCGGAGGTGGCATCGCAACCCCGAGGTGGAGGCGCATAGTCTAGAACAGTAGGGCCACTGAAAGTCTGTTGTCACAATCACTGCTGTCGATGCCCTGTGACGTTGATCGCTGGCAACGGTGAGCTTCCGACGTCGTGTATCCTTGAAGGTGACATGAGCATCATTATAAAATATAATAATATATAATTGTCATTCACCAATGTGGTCGATCACTAGCGCGATCCTCTTGTTGTTTAGGTTCGAGCTTGCACCCCTGAACATTTATTTTCACAGCGTCTTTGTATCGCTTCTTTGGACGGCCTTGGTTTCTCTTGCCTTGCAGGGGCTCACCTTACAGAAGACGTCTTGGCAAGCGCTGCCCCTCCATGCGGATGACATGCCTCACCCATCGGAGTTGGGCTTTAATGAACATGGATTCAATGCTTTAGGGGTGAGCACGATCCAGGACCTCAAGAGTGGTATCACGGTTCTGCCAGCGAATTCTGAGTATGGAACGGAGAGATCGCATGTGTAAGTTCTCTAGATTCTTGATGTCTTCGGTACAGTGTCCAAGACTCACTATCATATAGAAGGGGGGGTAAAACTACTGCATTGTACGCTCTCAGCTTTGTAGTCAGTCGAATAATGAGTTGGCTGAGCACTGTTGCGATGTCTTCATAATACGTGATTGCTTTTGCCATAAGAACCAGGTTTCTCTCTGGCATCGATTTCTTTGTCCAAGGAGCCATCACGAGAGATGGCAATTCCCAGGTATTTGAAATGCTCAACATTGGCAAGCTCTGTGTCATTGATGACGATGGTCAGTGCTGGGATGTTCGTGTTTGGTGTGGGCTGATGAAGCACCTCAGTCTTGCCGACAATGACTGTTAGGCTGAAGACCTTGGAGGCCTCAGAGAAGCGTTACAGCATCAGCGGCATATCAGACTCTGCATCGGCCGCTAGTGCACAGTCATCAGCAAAGAGCCTCCAATATGTCCTGGAGGAGATCATTGAGGCTCTTTGTCTTGGCAATCAGGCGACGAAGGTCAAAGAGGGAACCGTCCAAACGGTAGTGTATGTAGACTCCAAGCTCCAGATCCTGGAAAACGTGGGACAGCATTCAGGCGAAGAAGACGTTGAATAGGATCAGGGTTAAGAAATAACCCTGCTTTACACCATTGTTGATTCGAAAGTGTCTGTCATATTACCACTAGAGAGGACCTGGCCACTCATGCCGTCATGGAATAGCCTAATCATAGTTGCGAATTTGCTTGGCATCCGATGCACTTAAGGACTATCTAAAGTGCTTCCCAGTTGACCGTTTCAAAAGCCTTCGTCAGGTCAATAGAAGCAGAGTACAAAGGCAAATTTTGTTCGATGTATTTGTCCTGAAGTTGTGTCAAGGAAAAAAAAACATAGTAACAGTACTTCTACCTGGCCTGAAGCCACACTGCGCCTCTGGATGCTTTTCCTCGGAGAGTGGAATGACTCGGTTTAGGATGACTTTGGCGAAGATCATTCCGGCAACGGAGATAAGTGAAATGCCTCTATAATTTCAACAGTCGGCTTTGCAACCCTTGTTCTTGTAGAGGGAGACAATCAGGGCATCAAGGAAGTCTCTTCCTCCGTTTGGGCCTGCCGTCTAGTAGATCTCGGTAAGAATTCCGACCTTTCCTGATGCTCTGCTCGAGCTCACCCGAAGGATTGCTTTCTCGATCTCGGCAATAGTTGGCGGCACGGCGAGCGCGTCCCGTATTCGCTGCTAAGGGATTTCGATCAGTGTATCTGCGTTGACCGATGAGGGTTGGTTAAGCTGGTTGCTGAATTGTTCTTGCCAGCGCTTGTTTAAAGCTTATATTTTTTTTTTTTACAAAGGTGTATGCAATCTTAAAACAGCGGAGGCAATTAGCCTGATGCAGAGGGTCAGAAGACTGTCCAAAGTGAGCTGAAGAATTTCTTGGCATTGTGAGTATCGACGTAATATTGAACTTCAGCCGGTTTGGAATTTCATCATGCGTAGATCAGACTGCACTTTGGCCTCGAGTGTCTTGAGTCTATCGCATTTGGAGACGGAAGATGGGTCATGCAGACACTCACTGTAAGACTTTTTCTTCTCATGGAGAGATTCCTTGATCTTCTCATTGTTCTGTTCAAACCAATCTTCACGAATTCTAGCCTTTTCCCGAAGAACATCCCTAGCAGTCTCAGCGAAGGTGCCCCTAAAAGAAGGGCATTTTCTGGTGCTGCCTTCGGGGGTCAGACAATCTCGGCGCTTTTCGTCAAGCAGCTGCAAGCTTGTATGAAAGCGTAATAGTTTTGTGTCGGTTTCTGTGAAGTTGTGGTAATTCAGCGTCAGTATGACCCTGACCAACCTGTAGTCATCCCAGCATTCAGTAACCCTCATGACACAAGTCACATGGACGTCCCTGACGTCACGTTGGTGTACAATGATGAAATCAATCATGTGCCAGTGTTTTGACCTCGGGTGCATTCAGGGGTTAAGCCATCCTGAACAATGAGTTCGTAATGCAGAGGCCGTGTTCTGGACACTTGACAAGGAGGACCTGGTCATTGTCATTAACCGTGCCTACAACGTGTCTGTCCAGATACGCCTTCCATGCCGTTGTAGTTTCTTCCTACTCTGGCATTGAAATCTCCAAGGATGACGAGTTTGTCATTATGTGAGGTTGACTTCATAACCTGATCAAGAAGTTCTTAGAACTGCTCTTGGACTCGTGGGCGTGTATGCATACGCACTGACCACCGTGCATTGTCTTAACTTTTTGACAGCAATGTACAGTTTCATGAGGTGTTTATTGAATCCAAGTGGGAGAATTGATATGCTTTTCTGTCTATATTTCTGAGATGAGGTATTGTGTACATTATTTACATTATTCGGACTATTGTCCTCATCTTTGTCGCCATATTTATTACAACGTTTCGGCCGTTGTACGCTCCGTCATTCTTCAGGTGGTTGGAATGTTGAACTGAACCCTTTATTTTACTCACTAGGATAGACTGTTCTAGTTCCACGTGCCATACTTGAGAACACATGGTACAGTGGATAAACACGTTGGTTAGATCTAGTGACATGACCCAAAGAGTTTGAGTTCAATGCCCGGCCATGGCTGTAGAGAATTTTCAGGGGGAAATTAACAGGAGATAACTGATAACGGGCATCCATCAAACATGGCACGTGGAACTAGAACAGTCTACCCCAGTGAGCGAAGTAAAGGGTTCAGTTCGACATTCCAACAGCCTAAAGAATGCCGGAGCGTACAACGGCCAAAACGTTGTAATAAATATGGCGACAGAGATGAGGACAATAGTCTGAATAATGTAAATAATGTGATGTGCTTTTTATCAGAGATGTTCTGATCGCAAATCCTAAGTCATGAATCCAGGTTTTCAACTTGAGATTTTTCTTTCCAGAAGAAGGTGTATCCATCTATTTCTTCTCTTAGTGAACCTTCATCGTCAAGCCGAATTTCACCGAGTTCAGCAATGTCTATTCGGTATCACTGGAGTTCTTTTGCGACAAGCGATGTTCTTCTTTCTGGTCTCGACGTACTCTCCCTATCCAAGAGTATTCCAAAGTTCCAAACTCCCAAAATGAGCTCCTTGTGATTTTTCTTTTCCATTGTTCGACCGCCATTTGGATGAGTCTGTCAACCGTGGCGAAATACCCAGTCGAAAAAAAAGGCAATCATTTTTTTTTGCGGCACCTTTTCTAGCCTGCTCCCCCATGTGAGGGTGGGCAGTGCTGTCCTAAGGAGGCTGCCCAGTCGCCCAGGGGTGTTGCCGGTCTCTCCTGTTGCACTCGGATTCAGGAAACGATCAATGTTAAGTGCTCAATATTAACTAACCGAGCTATTTAATATATATATTAAGAAGTATACATAATATCTTTTTTTAATTGTACACTCCGAGTTTCATGCCGAAGCAATTTTCATGTGCTGGAAATATATTTATTTATATTTATATTGTGGATTAACACTTTTTTTTCTTTTTTTTTTTACTTTTATGGTTCTCATGGGATACATTATTGATGATGTGGAATATTATAGGAGACAAAATATTTAAATGAATTGTAGTTTAATTTTAAATTTGAATTTAAGCTCAGATTAACATTTAAAATTTAAAATGAGGTTTAAAATAAGAAATATAAATTTTAAATTTACGAGATGCTGCTCTTGAAAACGTAAGTAAACAAAAAACGGGCGGTGGGAAATCAAGGGAGACAACTCTATTTTTTACCAAAAATCAAGAGAGTAATTGACAATAATATTACTAAAGTAACTAAATCTAATTATACTAAGAACAAAGTATGTCGTGACAATATAATATAAAATAATACAAAAGAAAACAAAATAAAATAAATTACTAATACTAATACTACTATTATTACTACTACTAATAATAATATTAATAATAATAATGCATATCAATGGAAAAATGATTTAAAATAAAATAAAAAAAATAAAGTAAAATAAAATAAGAGCCTTATAGAGGAACGTATAAATATGTAAATAAACACTTTAAAATGTGTAAATGAATTATAGCTGCATTTGGATTTGATGTTCGGCCAAGATTAGCATTTAAGTTTGAAAATATGGTTGGAAATAAGAAATATAAATTCTAATTTAGAGGGAGGCTGGTTTAAGAACTAGAAGTGGTGTTATGAAGGGGGGGGGTAACTCTAAATTTCATCGGGGAATCAATAGAGTAATTCTTAATAATATTATTAATATTAATATTCCTAAAAAATCAAGACTAAAAACAATGCAATCAGTAATAATAAAATATGCCGAGATAAAGTAAGATAACATAAAGTAAAATAAAATGAAATCCATATTTTGGAACTTGTACATATGCAAATAAGTAAATAAAGAAGGCAAATAATTGAATAAAAAACAATAAATGCAAATAGATGAGTGAATAAACACGTTTCTGATAGTAAGAGCAGAGGTGAAAGAAAGAGACAACAAAGCCAAAAATATAATAAATACATGTAAAAATGGAATGACTATAATGTCATATATATATATATATATATATATATATATATATATATATATATATATATATATATATATATGCAAATGTAAATGGATATAGATCCGACAGAATGAAGAAAAATTTGAAAAAACAAACCAAAAATCATTAAATGCAATTATGTTGTTTAAAATGAATGAAATGTCGACGTCTGATGTTTCGGTTTAATAAACCTTCTTCAAGACAATATTCATTAAAATACAATTCAGTTCAATTTGACAAAGACGATGGACATAAAAAAACAAGTCTTATCCAAAACAGATAACTGAAAATTTTTATGTCCATCATCTTTGTCAAATTGAACTGAATTGTATTTTAATGAATATTGTCTTGAAGAAGGTTTATTAAACCGAAACGTCAGACGTCGACATTTCATTCATTTTAAACAACATAATTGCATTTAAGGATTTCTGGTTTGTTTTCTTCATATATATATATATATATATATATATATATATATATATATGATGGCTGGTACTTGAAGACTGGCACCAAAAAAACATTTTCTTACAACAATTCCTCAAAGTCACTGTTGTCCAAACGAATGATATGGCCATTCATTCACAGATTGCAGAAAATGCTATTGTTTCTTAACACTACACAACTTGTCCAATGATAAGAAACAGAGCAAAATAACTGGAGGCTGCGTGTCTGACTAAGGACTAGTGTAGTCTGCTGACAAGAAACTTACCATGATGGTAAAGTCCAAATCACATCGCGATGTTAATATCTCTGCAATAATGAAAACATATAATAATTATGGAGGTTCATTTATTTATGTATTCCCTGTATATTTATATATTTCCTGTCTCATCTGTAGATGGAAGGGATGGTGGGAATTTAATATAAGTTATTAAATTTACAAGTGAGTAGTTCCCTTGATCGATTTAATAATGGATACAAATAGAATATTTATCCGCGTTTAGAAACAATTGGATTCCGAGCAAAATAAACCGTTTAATTTCATGTAATTCACTCTAATACATTTATCATTTTAGTCATCAACATTAAATAAACCGCTTAATTATTCAGTTCCTTTACTTATTTGTCTGACATAAGCATGATAATTACCTGTAATTTCATGTAAGCAACTCTGTTATCTTTGTCATTTAAATGTTCTCCTTAGTTCAACGTAGGCTTCAAATAGCATTTGTCATGGCTGTCTTTGCCGTTGTGTTACTAATACTTTTAATCGGATTGATATTTCTGTTATATGCACACATATAATTTTTATCATGAAAAGATGTTGAACAAATAGCGATTTACATAATACCACGAGCAATTAATGGACCATAAGTACGATTGAACGTTTAAAACATATCAAAGGAACAGATTAAGTAAACGTTTTGGTGCCCTCTATTTTGTTATGGTGTATTTATCGACTCTTTATTGAATTTCACTATTAAAACATTCTAACAATTGTTGGCTACACCATTGTATATATATATATAATATATATATATATATATATATATATATATATATATATATATATATATATATATGGTTTTTTTTTAAATATATATTAAAACTTATTTTCCAGATTTTTGCTACACGAGTTTCCATTTGCGCGACCTTTATCAGGCAAAAGGGGGTTAATCCACATATTATTAAAAAAAGAAATTGATTTTGTTTATTTTCTTCGACGTTTAAGCGTTGTCCTTTGAGCGTAGTAGTAACCTAAATTTTTGAGCATATGCGGCGAAAGTCTTCTTCTGCTTAAGGGTAGTAAAACAATTAGTATCGTTGAGAGAAAGGGGAAGGAAGGAGGTATTCGTTCTTATCTGTTTAAAAAAGACAATGCTTAAACATCAGAAAACACAAAGAAAATTATTTTTGTTATTATTTTGTGGAATATATATATATATATATATATATATATATATATATATATATATATATATATATATACACACGTATAGTTACTGAGTGCCCCTCATATGTGATACAAGTCATCATCTATGTATCACCCAGTAAGGATTAGACACATTATATAATCCGAAAATGCTGACTTTGAAAGGCATTCGTCATCCTCGATATATTCGTTCATCTATCTATCTGTCTATCTATCTATCTATCTATCTATCTATCTATCTATATATATATATATATATATATATATGTGTGTGTGTGTGTGTGTGTGTGTGTGTGTGTGTGTGTGTGTATAGAAGTATAGGACTAAAATTCCAGTAACCAAAAACACTATTCTTAACGTATGTTCAATACAGAGTAGAGTAAATAGTATTTCTTCAAATATTATAGCATAAACATATTATAACATCACAACAAATGTAGATATTTCTTTTCAACATTTCTGGTGTCTTATCAGGTGATGGCGTTGATTGCAGAAGAAAGAGTTATAAAAACTCTTTTCAAAACGAACCAAACTGCCGTCAATGGCGGAAAAATGGTTACGTAAGCTACAATGACCAATCAAAATTCACGTAAATAGTAATTCGAAAAAGTTGACAACGACACTTAGATACAATTTATTAATGTCAATGTCAGACTAAATTAGAAATCATTCTGATTAATTTTTAATTTACTCTAAAATTAAAAAAAAAGAATTATACATTTTAAATTTAGTCTTGCATTAAATTTAAAATAACAAAAAGTATTTCAAAAAAGAAACGGAGGAAAATTTACATATATTTATTTATTGTTTTAATCGAAAAGCCAGATTTACAGTAAGAGAAAACACGAATTTAGGGAGATATATAAATATATAGAATAAAGTATTTAAAAAAATATCATAATTATCATAAAAAATTGCATTTTTTCTCTCTTTAATATATATATATATTGTTCCTCGTTGGTAGCACATTTCATTCACAATGAAATCCATACGTACAAATTACGCTAAACAATGTATTGCGTAGGCTGATATAAATAATACTCACCCTATATGAATATCCACTATAATAACGTTTGAAGTAATATACATATATGAATGTGTGTATATTTTTATGACAAATTTATGACGTTTAATTCTAGCCTTTGAGTAAGAAATCATATCACAGAAACGCATATACATGCATTCATATGCATATTCACATATACATATATATATATATATATGTATATATATATATATATATATATATATATATATATATATATATATAATATATATACATTATATATATGCATATATATATATATATATATATATATATATATATATATATATATATATATATATATATATATGGGGGTTTAGTGAGAGTGTGTGTGTGTGTATAATTTTTCATGATTTTTTAAAAATAATTATTAATATAGATGTTTCATTTCATTTTTAGCTATTGAGCATGGAAGTCTATCACAAACACTCATATACCCGCATTTATACATACATATATATATATATATATATATATATATATATATATATATATATAGCATTGTGTATATGCATATAAATGCTTGTATATGAGTGTTTGTGGTAGGCCTATATGCCTAAAGTCTGGAATGAGACACTTATATTGATAATTACCTTAAGATCATCATAAAAAACACGCACATACACACACACACAAACACCCATATATATATATATATATATATATATATATATGATTGTATGTACATGTGTGTGTGTGTGTGTGTGCACGCGTGTATGTGTGTCCTGTATGCTTACACTAAATCTGTTCTGTTCTTCATTTGATAAATCCTTTTGCATGCCTAATGTATTTACATACTCTTTTGCTCTTGTTCAATTTCCGGTTGTTAATCCTTTCCTGAATAATTTTAGAAAAGTGCAGATAAGCACACCGAAGCCATACAATCGTATAAGGATCTGTTTAAGTATCTCTCTTCCCGCTTCAATAGATACAACATATCTTTATTAAGTTTGAGATGAAGGCTCACTTCGATTGTACGGTCGGATCACACATTCCGTTGCACCGACCAGGTTATAAACCCCCGCCTGTCTGTTCGATGCCAAATATTTCAAAGTAACTCATTGCATGCTTACTGAATCATGCATCGATATATGAATAGGTTCGATTCTGTAACCTTTTTCTTTCAGCTCCATTTAACTCGTTATATAGAAATCGTTTGACCTCTCGGCTTTATCATCTGACCGGAGGCTATTTTGGCTTTAAACACCAGATGGTATCCCCATTTTATGAAAAACTTCAAACGTAAATCCTGCCAGTAATATCACGTAGTTTGTCACGAAATTGCCTATTTATTTTAACAAAATATATTGGATAGTATAATTACTTATTTTCTATCGTTCCCTATATATTGGCAGCAAATTATCGATTTGGTTTCTCGTGTAAACTTTATTCTAAAAAGCTCTTACGGTCATTGAAGCCATTTTATTTTCGGATTTCTCTTGACAGAAATTATGTTTTGTCTGAGGGGAAATAGGTCAGAGGCGTAAGTAAAATATTTGCATTTGCTTAGTCTGCTCGGAAGAGATCGTCTTTCTACTTATATGTGCCTCGTCCCTTTAAAACGTGGGCGATCATGACTCTCCACAACATCTTCTCCTTGCTAACTCTTACTATATTTTTTTATATACACACCTCTTCAGTAATTGTTCTACCATCTGTTTCACTCTGTCTGTCTTGACTTCAATTAGTTAAGTGTACGTGAAATACTCCACCCCCTATATATTCATTATGTTGTAACACCGATTCCCGTATGATCACACAAGATAAGCAACGTCAAGCTTGGTCAGTACCTCGATGGGTGACCGTTTAGGAATAGCAGGTGTTGTACATTTGGATGTGTGGGTGATGTAATGGAATTTTTAATGGAAGTGCGGTATTTATTTCCGCCTAAATACAGAAAATGATGCACAAGGCCAAAAATGGGGTATGGGGAAAAGGACGGTCTTGTTCTGACTTAACTTTAAACTAAGCTAGCCACAAACACTGACCCTAAACGTAGCACAATATTCCTAACACCAAAAAAAAAAAACGCTTTCTTACTTAGCTTTCTTATTAAATCCACCATAATACTTCATTGTCTCTATGAAAAACCTAACTAGTTCCCATATGTATAATTCGTTGTCTGGCTGGGGGAATAAAACAGCAATTTAAAAACTAGCCCCATTGAGTATTTACAATATGAGGACAAATCTATGTACAAGAAACTAAACAAAATAATGTTAGTAATGTTGTTAATGGAAGAGCCGAGTTCCAATTCCAGCCAGGTTCTTTATATTCACATGCGCGAAAATACGTTTGGATATTTTAAGAATCACCATCTTTCGTCCCCGTCTATGTGTAAATAAGCAAGACTTGTATCAATAAACCGTTATTATCTTTAAAAAAAATTCTTATAATTTAAAACATATTTTCTGGCTTTAAATAAAATGCAACGGCAGGTTAAACCGTAGAAACTGAATGAATCAATTAACCAATAAAATCATTATGTGTCCTAGAAATGTCAGTTGTATCTTTCTGTAGTTTTTTTTTTTAATTCTGTTTGCTTTAAAATTTCCTTTTTACTCACATACTCATTCCATGGTATTCTCAGTATCCTCCTGTATAACTGCATTTCATTTTCCTTAAATCCATTCTTTATCTATAGAATGAGATTATCATGTCCGAGGCGGATATGTAATATAATTGGCCCTGATCTGGCATCTCGTCTACAGTCCCTCTCTCATAGAAGCGCCGTCGCCTCTCTCTGTCTTTTTTACAGATACTTTCATGGTAATTGCTCCGATGAGCTGCATTCACTGGTTCCCAGACTTCATAAATTCAGGCGCCCTACGTGGCTGGCATCCCGCTCTCACCCTTTCACTGTAGAAACTTTTAAATGTAGCCGTCACTTCTACTGCAATGGCTTCATACCTCGCACCTCTCGCCTGTGGAACACCCTTCCCTATTCCAGTTTCTCTGAGAGCTATAATCTCCAACTATACAAATGTAATGCCAATCGACATCTCCAGTTACCTTGATCGATCAACTATCCTTCTCCTCATCCTTTCTTCTATCATTCCTATCTGCTCTCGTTCCAAATCTTCTGCAAGCCCTTGCATCCTAGTGTCTTCACGCCTTGATCGGGGCATAATGCTTAAAAAAATATTCGTTTTCATATGGGAGGAATGTTATTACATAAGACATCAGTACGTATTGTTTCTAACACTATGTTTCTCTTTCTTAAGACACGGTTATGCAACGCAGGTATCTTTCGCTAACCCTGCGTGTTTTCCAATATTCTTGTCACATTTTCATCCCTCTGTTATAAAAAGGAACTTCCTAGATATTTAAATTTTCTTGCATTCTTTATTTCTGCATTCCCAAATTTGTAATTCGCAACTTGCGGTTTTTGATTTGTTAACAACCATACCTATGTCTTCTTACGACGGTTACTTAGTCTTTTCTTTTCACGAGATTTACCTTAACACCCCGCCACACACACTGAGACTGGTTGTGACACAAGATCGGTTTTTGGAGTGGCGACCCGAGTGTTTCCTCTCAAGCCTCTGGTCTAAGCTGGTGAAAGCTTGCCCTGTCTAAAATGGTCAAAGCTTGTCTAACTTAGTCATAGACGGACATACCACAGCTACGTAACAGATGTTACGCAACGGTGGGTGAGGAAGCTCCAAGGAGGGGAGAAAGCCTCTTGCGCAGAACAGATATTATAACCGCAGCATCTACACTGACGGGAAAAAAAACCCTTCTCCTCCTCTGCCAATCCTTCCGTAGGAATCCCGAAAGGAAGCCCCAAATCCTTTCTTCTCCCAAGATTTGCTTAACCCCACACTGATTGAGGTTTTGACAAAATGTCGGTTTTATCGTAGAAACCCGTGTGCTTCCTTCCAAACCGCTGCTCAAAGCTGGCCATGGCTTGTCTAAGCTGGTCACGGCCTGTCTACGCTGGTCAAAGCTTGTGTAAGCTGGTCATAGCTGGTCTAATCTGGTCAAAGCTTGTCTAAGCTAGTCGTAGCCGGTCATAACAGATGTCACGCAATGGTAAGAAAAACGCCAGGGGAAAAATGAAGGCCTCTGGCACGGAGCCGATACTGCAATCGCAACATCTACTCCGACAGATAAACAAAAACCTTCTCTTCAGCTGCAATTCCTTTCGAAAGAATCCGGAATGAAAGCCCCAAGTGTTTTCTCCATTTCCTTTACTACTTTTATTAGGAGTTCTTGCAATTACCTTTCTCTGTCTGCTATCAGCACTGTGCCATTTGCACATCCTTTTTTGTTACGTATGCGTCGGACAATACTATATCTTGGTAAGGCTTCTAAACTTCTCAGGATGACCTTGCCGTAAAGGTTGAATAAGTCTGGTGGAATAGGTATTTAATATTAACAGAAATATAATGCATCTCGGGTAATGACGTCCTTGTTCTCTGTGAGAACTCATGAATTTATCTTAGAGTAATTTCAACGTTTTGTCAAAATTCTGTTATAGGAACGTTTTCGGCTATCCCCAGCTATAGGTTAAATAGCAGGACAGGCTGGCTTCTTTAGCCTTAGTAACCATTCTATCGCAGAAAGAACTGACAAATTACTGCAGGATAAAATCTTCTGCGACGTCAGTCATTTATCGAAAGAGAGATGATCGCAGAAGCTTGTATCTCGTGTGGCACTTAACTGATACGGTTACCAAATTCCGTTATGCTTAATCTTATCTAACGCGCTGCTATGACGCTTTTATTTGTTGAAAAATATGTCTATGTGTCATATTTGGTCAGTAAGCAGTGGCTTGTATAATTTGATGATGCGATGCCCTGTACCTGCCTTGAAGAAATTTCAGGATACTTGTCCAGAAGTATTTATCTGCCCCAAAGTAGAAATGATTGCGAAATATAGCTACACAAATACCTCAGAAGCATATGTCTAGCGCGCGATGGGTAAAGTCCAATTTTGATTGGTTAATAAGTAGCCTCATTATCGAGAAAAACGCATAGTTTTTGTCGACTGATCAAATCAAATCAGTTTGGATTTCGGGTGGTACTGTTTGGCGTTTTATATTTATTCCAGGGAAGAATGCATAAATCCACTTATGTCTACAGCTAAATACAGGGTTCCCAGTAAACAAAAAAGCGGCAAATTTATTATCATTGTGTTATCCTTCAGGAATAATTAACCTTGAATGAATCTCTTGAATATTCTTGCTCTTGAATAATCATTCCACTCTTGCGTAATTACTTAACTTAATTGGTTCTTTGATGATTGATTAATTGCTGCTTGATCTTGTGACTCGTCATTTGAAGTTTATTTACAGACAACAAACTTCTTTCATTCTTCTCTTTTCGTATGCCTAAACAACTCACTGATTTTTAAGCCTCAAGTTATCGTCCTTTTCAAGGAAGAGAATCCGACGTTGGGATTGATAAATTGTGCAGTCGTTAACATTTTTCAATGGTGGTATCACGTCTTCTTAAATTTACCGTATTTAAAGTAAAGCAGATAATTCAACTACAGAAAATCATACGCGTAAGTATCTACCTTAGAAATTGATGTTTTTATTACGAGAAAATTTTTTTCTAAAATGTTAAAACTGAAAAATTCGTATAATAAAAATGCCGCAAATTTATTATCACTGTATCGTTCAGGGATATTTGACCTTGAATAAAATTCTTGAATATTCATGACCATGAATAATTATTCGACTCTTGCGTAATTACTTAATTCTGATTGGTTCTTTTATGATTGATTAATTGTTGCTTGATCTTGTGACTCGTCATTTGAAGTTTATTTACAGACACCTAACTTCTTTCATTCTGCTCTTTTTGTATGGCTAAACAACTCACGGATTTTTAAGCGTCATGTTATCGTCCTTTTCAAAGAAGAACATCCGACGTGGGGATTGACGAAATGTGAAGAAATTCTTCCTGAATTTTTCAGTCACATCCGTCGTTACCAGTTTTCAACGGTTGTCTCACGTCTTTCTGAATTTGCCGCTTGTTTTACCGGGCATCTTGTAGCAGGGCAGTTGTAACCTTTCCATTGTGTAACGATATATTTTGGGCGAAGGGTAAATAATCGTCTGAGAGGGTCAGGTGGAAATGATTTTAGATAACCCACATGGTAACAGCCAGCCGACTTATCAAAGAGTAGATGCGATATACCTATGCACCAAACGATCGCATATCTATATTTTATTTTGTGTAAATTAAAACTGTTTCACATATAAGAGAGTGGGTCGTAATGGGTTGGTATATTTTTATAAACATATGAAGATTTGTTGGATTATTAATGCAGTAGATAGTTTTATATTATTCCTGAATCCATATGCAATCATTGGTCAACTTTATGCTTTATTCCAGAGATAAACATTGATGCTATTTATATTGAAGTTCATTGGTTGTGTTTAAAGCCCATACATATTTTTCATGTATACCGTTGAACACAGAGCTCAAAATTTGGCAATATTTATACTTGAGTCAGTAAGTGAGGATCGATCATGCTTATACTTGAATCAATATGAAAACAGTCGTGTTTATTCTTGGGTTGGCAAGCAGTTATCTGGACCTGTCTATGTTTCTGAGATGAGCGACTTACACTATTTACGTTGTTCGGATTATTGCGCCGAATGACACAGAGAGCAGCGCTGGTAATACTTGATCCAAAAGTGTTGTGAGTTCAATACCTGACTACAGCAGACGTGAACAAAAACTTGCAGAGTTCAGTTACTAAAGGTAAATAACTTACACTGAGATATCCAAAAAGACATGGCACGTGGAACTAGAACATTCGGTGGACGAAATAAAGGGTTCTGTCCGAAATTCCAACGTATATCACCTAAAGAAGACCGGAGCGTACACTGGTGGAAACCTCGTTAATACGATAATAAGGATGAGGAAAATAGCCCGAACAATGTAAAGAGTGGAAATATTTATCAGGAGGTAGGTCATTTTGAAGGCAGTTCCGAGGTAGGTCATTTTGAAGACGGTTCCGACATATCTCATCTCTCATGTACAAAGGCTTTCTAAGATCCAAGGTTCAAATGAATTTGTATGAAATCTGAATGCGTTGGCAAAGCCCAGCTTTCTTTGAACACTGGATTTGGCGCTTTAGAAACGCACACAAAGAAAATGTTCCAAAGAAGAGAAAACACATCACTTGAGATTTATGAAAAGAAGCAACAGATAAAATGGATAGCGTATATAATTACATGATCAAGATGTTGACATTCCACACTATTTCTTATAGAGGTTTACCAAGGAGTCACCCATCAGAGTTTGGTAAAAGGTAATAAAGACAATTGGACTTAAGAAACCAAATTTCCTGAAAAATGTTTTAAGATAAAAATGGTCAATCAGTGAAAGTTAAATGTTTCTTTGTAGGGAAAGTCTAATATTACCATTACCATTAAATCGTATGCCTAAGATTGATTTTGTATGTAGAATCACTTTTGCCAATTCTAGCGCTTGCAAATGTTTTCTGCGGACATTATGGAAATCTAGACAAGGAATAAGCACTAAATATGTATTTTCAATTGTGTATTTGCAGGTACATGATATTCGTATATAAATACGTACACATAAATAATAATAATAATAGCTGGCCACTCGTATTCGAGGATACCCGTCTATTTGGGCGGCTAGCCAATCCCTATTGCAAAAGCTTGCTCAGGCACATTTGTGTTTACTTAACACACACAGAGCCAACCTGTGGTTTATATTGCAACTATGCCGAGGAGGCCTTTGTTAGAGTTTCTCGGAGAGAGCGTGTTATCTAGCGTGATCAACAGCACGTTCAAGCCATCGGCCACGATTACTTGTGGCTTTGTGCTAGCCCTTAAGTGTTCCGACTACCCAATTTCACACACAAGGCTTGAGTCAACACGTGCGATGTTTTTCAGGCACTTTCCAAAGGTGCTGCATGTGTGTGTGTGTGTGTGCATGCGTGTGTGTGTGTGTGTACGAAGTCTGATAAAAAAAAATATTGGGATTGGCGGTATAAAAAGGAAAAATAAACGATATATCAAATACCGTATATATCGCCACTTAATCGCCTTCGATGTAGTCCCCTTCTGAAGTAGCACACTTTACTCAACGCCGTTTCCATTGATGAAATCACTCGTGGAACTCCTTTTTGTGGGGTCAGAGAGCAACTGACACGTCACAGTTCCTTGGATTTTCTCGATAACTGAAATATTCTTCCTTCCAAGTGGGACTTGATTTTTGTAAAGGAAAAAGTCCAAAGTGGGGCGATCTGGAGAATATGATGGCTGTCTGAACTGGGAAATATTTTGCATGGTAAAAAAATTACTTCAGAAGCCATAGTCACTAATGGAACCTCTGTGATATGGTGAGACGGCCATGTTCTACAGACTTTAATTTCAAGGAGTGCTATAAACAACGGAAGTTAGTGTATATGCTCATCTGAGTTCAAGACCAATCTGTGCAAGGCGGTTTCACACTGCATACTATAGCTCCGTTACGATATATATTAACAATCATAATATACCGTATCACAATTATAACACGTTAATAAATATCATTATTATCATTACTATTATTATTATTATACTCTACTCAGTATCGAGCAATTTTTAAATATTGTTTAGACACTTGTATTAATCTACATTTATATATATATATATATATATATATATATATATATATATATATATATATATATAATTAAGTAATTCATCAAGTCTAGGAGAAACCTCAACAGAATGCAGAAAGCAATGGAGGGCCGTTTCGTCTTATATTTGAGAGTCATCACCAGTGCGCTTCCACTACCGAGAATTGAAACGCGGACACGTTATCAGGAAAACGTCATACCAACGGGCCTCCGTAACGAATAGGAAGCGAATTAGACCCGATATAGCGCCGCTCGATCACATATTCCGTGGTGGAACTTAACATATATATATATATATATATATATATATATATATATATATATATATATATATATATATAGGTGAATACACATATATGATATTTTTTTAATAAAAAATTCCGAGAGGATAGAACCCAGGTAGAACTCAATGTCCAGGACAGAGTAAGGATATAATAAAAAGGCTTAAACACTAATATTTCATGGTCATAATTTATTCCATTGGAATCCTAAATACGATCCAATTCATCAGACCTACAAATTCAAAAAGAAAACAGAAAAAAACATCTCCTGAAATAAAAACAGAATTTAGAGAGAGTGTAAGTATGAGGGGTAACAGACTAGAGAAAGAGGGAGATTAAACCTTAACAGAGAGAATTTTAGGAGAGGTGAGTGGAAGGGGTTTAAGTAGGAGAAATATGAATGTTGTCGGATGTCTAATGCATAAAGATACATTTCGTGGTGACATACACAAACCATAGACGATTTAATGTTGAAGATCAGAATAAGAGAGAGGGAAAGTCGAGGTGGGGGAGAGAGATAGGGCGAAGGAAAGTAAAATTGAACTACATTTACTGAAAGGGCTGCTGTGTATTTGATAAAATTTGACAAATTTAATATCGACTACAGATTACAAATCAAATATAAACATATAAAAAATAAATATAACGATTATATAATCTAGCAACGACCTATATTTTTATGTTCAAAAACACATGCGAATACACGCATACACAATAACATATACACGTATATACATACACATAGCGTGTACCCACATACACACATACATATACCCATGTACACACATATATAAATATATCCACATATCCACGCATAGACATATCCATCTATATCCATATACAAACACTTTTCACATATATATACATACATACACATGCACACATACATACATACATATATATATATATATATATATATATATATATATATATATATATATATATATATATATATGATAAAATATTGTCTTAAGGTGTGCTATATTTATGGGATAAAGTGATCGATATCTGAGATAGAGCGTGTGTAAATATAAAAGTGAACATAAAGTCAACACTTAAAGGCGACCGTCTGTTTCATGGCCTATGCAATCGTCAGGCCATGAAACAGACGGTCGCCTCTATGCTGACGACTTTATGTTCACTTTATATATATATATATATATATATATATATATATATATATATATATATATATATATATATATATATATGTATATATATATACTGTACAAATTGAGAGAAGATAAATGGAATATAGACAAGTTTATTAGATCTATAGATAGGAATAGGAATATTTAGCTAGGCAGATGCTAAACGAAATAATTTTCGTTTAAAATAATTAAAATCTTCACATTTTTAGAGAATATTTTTTTTTACCATTATTTGTAAATATCTACTTAAGAATATTTGACGTAGAATCCATAAATCCCTTTTCTAAATTCTTCTCAGCTCATCTGCTTTATTTTTCCCAAAGAATGAAAAATCGTTATTCCAAGGAATGCTTTTTCTGCCTTTGTTTTTATATGCTTTTCTTTTATGTCCATAATCTCCAAGCAACAGGAGGAAATTATTGAAAGCGTTAAATTATGCTATAATATTAATCAAAATTTAATAATAAATGACAATTGTGTTTAACCTTATATTAAATATATAAACGTCCCTTGACGACGCATGGCGTCCAAAGAATTAAAGACAGGAGCCATATGAGAAAACTTATGCTTCCAAATACGAAACATATGTTTTCAAATCTAACTGGAGGCTTAATTTTTAAGATCAGCTCTTTCTAATTTTAATTAAGGTCTCTTTTACTCGTTTTCATTTTTTGTGGCAAATTATTCGGAAAATAATTCTTCAAACTTCTGTAAGACGGGATAAAATTAAATTCAAATACATTAGAAGCTACATCTGTTATCATGAATAGCAATAATTCTGCTGATTCCTCTGTTTATTTTTTATTTTTTTTATTCTTTTTTAGAAGAGTTATCATATGCGTTACCGCCTGCCATTACCTCAGATAAATAATTAACCATTCCGTTCTGAGTTCGGGGCGGGGGAGACGGCATAAAAAGTATACATCAGAGACGCCGTATCGTATTAGTGTGAAAACGAAGGAATACATAATGAAAAAAAAGGACGCAGCTCGACGGGCGGGGGTAATTTTTAGCAAGCTTGCCTCGCTAGACTGAGTACTGGGTTCGATCCTCACTGGATGCCCCATAGCCTCGACCTTGTGCCAAAAAAAGCTTAGAAAAATCACTATAATGAAAAGAAAGAATTTGGTCTAATGGTTAGCCAACTTATCTCGTTAGATCAATTAAAATAAATACTGAATTCGATCCTCCCGGAGTCACCCCTATATTCGGCTCTGAGCAAATTCGGAAACTTTAACTTATCAAATATTCAAAATGGTTGTCATTGCATTGTTTAATACCAACATTTATCAATTTAGAACGAGAACGATTTTTCGATGTTTTACCCATATAAACATATTGGCAAATTTCTGACTCGTATATATAATTGACAATTTCATATTCACAAATAATAAAATTATTAGTGTATAAGTAAAAGGAAATCATCCTTTAGTCTGCATTAATATATATATATATATATGTATAGTTATGTAAGTACGTGTGTTTGGTGAGTTGAATATTTTTACCTGCCTACCTCTATTAGGAAACCTCCGATTTGTTCTGAAATAAAACTATTTATCGTTTTTTTTTTAAATAAAAACAAGACAAAAAAATACAAGTTTTTAAAAAGAACTATGTTGCATACTCAAAAGTTATTATTTTTATTTTATTTTCGCATAAAGACATCATCACTCTCTTATCTCACGAGGGAATCTTATTTCTCTTCTATCTGCCTCAGTCTGTTAAAATCTATCTATCTATCTATCTATCTATCTATCTATCTATCTATCTGTGAGTTAAAATCTTGAAACACAGCTGTACAAATTTAAATAATTATATTTTTGCGTATAATCTTTTGTTTTCTTTAAAGCTGAAATCACAGAGACAGAGGTACACTAATTACATTATTCGGACTATTGTCCTCATCTTTGTCGCCATATTTATTACAACGTTTCGGCCGTTGTACGCTCCGGCCTTCTTCAGTTGGGTGAAATGTCAAACTGAACCCTTTATTTCGCTCACTGGTGTAGACTGTTCAAGATCCACGTGCCATGTTTATGGATATCAGTTATAGTTATCTACTGTTAATTCCCCTCTCCAAGGTCTCCACTTAACCAGGTATTGAACTCACACTCTTTGGGCCCTGTCACTGGATCTAACCAACGCCTTTATACACTGTGTTATGCGTCCTTGAGGACATCTGGGTATGAATTTCTGTGTATTATAAACCTAATGTGTCAACAACCGTTTTTTTTTACTAGTGTTCAGATTGTAATTTTTTGCTGTTATCATCCATGCTTTTACCAAAGCTCATATTGCAATTTTTGTTGTTCTTATCGCTTTTCTCTGGAACTCCTTATTACTGGTTCCCATATTGTATTCATTTCTATGCTTTGTCGGCTCAGGAGATTTTTGTGGCCTAGCACATGTACTAATTTATGAATTTTCCAATGGTTTTCTTTGTCTATGATCTCAACCTGACCCAACAGAGGGCGGCGATCTCCCTAAAGAAGAAGACCGGAGTGTACAACGGCCGAAACCTTATAGTAAATATCTTTGTCGAGGACAATAGTCCGAATAATGTAAACAGTGTTCATAATACCTCATCTCAGAAATATAGACATATACTGAAAGATAGAAGTGGTGACAAGGATCTCGAAAGGAAGTAATATGTCAATATTGATTCTTTACATTTGTACCCTCTTACTTCTTTAAATAATGACCTACATATTTATGATTGTTAATGAAAAATTATGTTAACATTTCTAAGCACAGATAATGAATTATTAAACATTTCAATTTTTGCTAATGTTTTATCGTTCTGACAATTGCAGGGAATTTATTCAAGTATGAAATAAAGAAGATATATTTATCAGAAATACTGCTAGTCGTAAATAAAAATAATAGTAGAAATCTACAAGGTTTTCTGTACTAATTCCTTACTGAACTATGTAAACACAGAAAGATTTAATCAATTTTACAGTAAGGTTCACCCTGTACAGGCCCCGGGCACGGCTTGAGGTATAGCATTTTGTTAAGGGGTAGATTATATGGAAAAGAGGTGGCGACAACTGTTAACCTGTACACGGTAAGACTTTTGTGATCGGAAAAACATCCTCTCGAATATCTGTTCCACAGAGCAGTGTTCCACTGGAAGAAGCTGTTTGAGAGGAACTTACTTCTCCCCGATGGTATACGGAGGGAGTGTGGGGGGTTTGCTACTATGTAAGTGGCATGGTGAGTCGTAACAGTGATAGGTAGACCTTGGGGAACGAAAGGATGTAGTTCGCCCGAGCACTTTCCAGGTTAGTAGCGGTACAATAGTTAGAGACTCGGCACATCCCGCCAATGACAGAGGAGTTGAAGGGTAGAAAATAATTCTTTTCCAAAACACGCAGGCGCTTTTGAAATCTATCAAGATGCCATCAATTAAGAGCAGTTTCCTCAAAGAAAGCAATACTGTCATTCTTGAGAAGCCTACTGAGACAAAACGGGCATTCTGATATATTCCTTGGTGACAAATATTAGATTCTCTGAGATTGAAACTATGTCAGTGAATCCGTGTTCTTCTGTGATTTTCCAAGGTATTTGTGATTATGTATATTGGCTTGTGTATAATCTAGAATGAATTACTACTTTAGCCAGCCAGCAGACACAACCACAAATATGTTGAAAAGGTCAAAAGAAAACGGTTAAATTATTCAGCTCATAAGTTCATCATCTACCATTACAGTCTAATCACAAAGTAAACAGTGCCCATTAAAAAAAAAAAGAAGCTAGATTATTACTCGCTCTGTTTACTTTTTGCTCTAATTTGAATTATGAGACATTGTGACCTCCACATATTCTTTCTAAACATTTGACTACCTGATGAACACTTACGAATATTCTCAAATTTAAAACCCCTGATAGACCAATAACACTCTCGACTTTGAATAAACACATGTGCAGAGAAATAAAACCTGCATTGCCTTGATAAAGTCCGAAAGGCAGCGGCTAAGAATAGTTTTCCTTCTTGTTTCTTTACACATACACACAAACATATATATATATATATATATATATATATATATATTGTACGAATACTTTTTCCACGCATTCATATGGTTAAATGAGATTTATTTCCATTAAACTAAATTTTGTTCTGATTCCTATGCATATTTAGTTATTATGCATCTATGTACAGTTAATTATATGAAAAGTATGCTTATTCATTACTTGGAAATACAATAAATTAAAAATTTGTATGTGCATGAATGTTTGTTTCCCCCACTAAATATATATACAGAGAGAGAGAGAGAGAGAGAGAGAGAGAGAGAGAGAGAGAGAGAGTGAGGATATATATATATATATATATATATACGCACTCAGACACACGAGGGATATTGCAAGTATATTGGCCTGACAACGTCTCAGAAACTTATTTCGCATGACATCAATTCAGTATCTTTCTTACATATAGGTAAACAGACACACACATTCACACACGCGCACACACACACACACACACACATATATATATATATATATATATATATATATATATATATATATATATAATTCATTCATGTAGGTATATAATGGTATTGTTATCGGTATTTTATCGGTCTCTACTTAATTTGAAAATGCGTCAGTTCTTCTTTCTGTTGACATATTGAAAGCAGATAACATCTCTCGACATCCATTGTTTTCTTCCTTTTTGTTCCTTTCTTTTTTTCCTACCATCCATAAAATACGTCGTGTTCCATTTTCTTTACGGTCTTGACAAATGCCCACAACACGACCGGTGACAGAGAGACCTCCTCGCGAGACTGAACAATTACTGATACATGGATATTGTTGACAAGAGGATTTTGACTTATATTAAATGTCTCTTCATAGCGCCATATTAGATTCATTTTTTCTTTTTTTTTTCTATTGTCGTGACGAGATTTGATTTATATTCGTTTAGTATATTTTTACCATTTCTTTTCTTTTTTTATTAAATGTTCTTTATACTTCCATCTGCATAATTCAAAGAAGGTGTTGGCTGCTTTAGAGATGGACAAAGTTGACGTACATAAAAGGGACAAATGCAACGATGTCGATGAAAGAAAGCAAAAAAAAAAAAATGAGTGGCCTCTGACAAAGACTTGACATATTGAAATGGACGCTGTACACTTCCACGTGGGAAACATATCATAACTGATAAATTCACAATCACTGTATTCTTTACACGTAAAAAATAACACCAATAAATGTATTGATCTATCAATATCTGTTAAGACGTATATCTGCTACAACAGTAAGATGCTGGTGAGTTTGTCATTTGCCTGAGTAATCAATTTATATATAAAGACATGGTCACTTTTTTAGCTTTTTGTAAGGATAAGACAATTGGGATTTAGAAGATTATCTATCTATCTATCTATCTATCTATCTATCTATCTATCTATCTATCTATCTATCTTATAACTATTCCAGTCTATTCATATTTCTGTTTTCCAGGCTGTCCATATCTATCTATCCATCTATCTATCTATCTATCTATCTATCTATCTATCTATCTATCTATCTATCTCTCTCTCTCTCTCTCTATATATATATATATATATATATATATATATATATATATATATATATATATCAGTATTATTAGTATTCCAATCTACGCATATCTCTTTGTTTCAGACTGCCCATATCTATCTATCTATCTATCTATCTATCTATCTATCTATCTATCTATCTATCTATCTATCCCAATATGTTCGTATGCTTCAATATTTCTTTGTCTGCATCTATCTATCTATCTATCTATCTATCTATCTATCTATCTATCTATCTATCTATCTCAGTCTTACAAGTATTCCAGTCTATTCATATCCTTGTGATTCAGACTGTCTATATCTATCTATCTATCTATCTATCTATCTATCTATCTATCTATTTATCATGTTTTCTTGCTTGATAATCTGTTTTGGTAATTAACATGCTTAAAAATAAAATTCATGGTGGCCATCGTTTATTAATCTGAGAAAGCATCTTTAAATGCCAAATATTGTTCAACTAAAATATCATTTTTGCCCCGAGAAACATCGCCAATCAAGCTGTTTGACATGGTTGTCCTTATGCAGAGAGAAAATTGCATTCTTTCTCTGGGATGATTTCCGGATAATTGAATGGGTGGATATAGTTGTGGAATGGGGAATTTGAAACTGACGTCAAATAACCGTCTTTCTGTAAGATAGATGGTTGAAATTTCCATGGATTTCAGTACTATGAGCAAATATATACAAAACAAAGTTTTTCCGCAATGTCAGACTATTGCCAAACTTGTTAAATTATTTCAAAGGCTTAAACTTAATGACACAAACTTCAAGGTTACTTAGGGCTTCACGTGATAAGTTGTTTGAGTATCGCTTCATCGTGTGAAACTCTTAATAATGGTGATACTTTCAGTGTGTTCGATTAAGACCCCGGTTTCGTTATTGTAATATATATATATATATATATATATATATATATATATATATATATATATATATATATATATATATATAGAGAGAGAGAGAGAGAGAGAGAGAGAGAGAGATTACTTTTAATATGTTCAGTTTTAACAAATATTACAATATTTTTGTTACTCTAGCATATATATATATATATATATATATATATATATATATATATATATTGTCGTCCACAAACAGACAGTTTCGCTGTATCACTGCTCATCAGTGTGACAAGATGTTCGGTTGATCTGCCTAGGATCGAAACCCGGCGAAATTGGCGTCAGTCGGAGAATCTACCCCTAATATATATATATATAATATTGAGCACACTTTATCTTTATTATTTACTAATGTTTTCAGATTTTTTTTTTATCTTCGGCGGCTTCTGCATGCTTTATCTGTTTTTAATAATTTCGTATATACACACATACACACACACATATATATTGTGTGTATTTAGGCAGCATTTTTTCATTAATGCTTGTTTCATTAAATAATTTAGAGAAGTTTTGTCTATTTATTTCAAGTAAATTCCTTTCATATTGTCGAATAAGCTTTTTAGCATTATCACTGAAACACGAAAGAAAATCACTTGATACATGTTTTTATTATTATTCCTGTCTAAGTTTTCGGCTTACATAAGCCACCATCAGAGACTACATATACGTTACAATAAATTAAATAATAGATTATATAATTCTCATCTCTATATATTATATAATATTCTAATTTCAAATGATAACTTATGTAAGCAGAAAGCTTAGACAGGATTAACAATAAAAACATGTATCAACATAGTGATTTTCTTTCGTGTTTTAGTGATAATGCTAAAAAGCTTATTCGACAATATGAAAGGTATTTACTTAAAATAACTAGACAAAACTTGTCTATATTATTTAATGAAACATGCATTTTATATATATATATATATATATATATATATATATATATATATATATATATATATATATGCGTTTGCGTGTGTATACGTATATAAAAACTGATCCTGTCTCTGTGTGTGTCTGTGTTAGTCTGTGTGTATATGCTATTTATGGACGTCCGCATTTCTAGGCCTACTTTGATGAAATTGTACACACATGTTGCAAATTTACCATGGGAGAACATGACTAACCTTTCAATCTACAAGCCTCCCGCGTTTGGCAGAAAAATCCATAAATCTGAAGTTGGGTACGACATTTTGCAAAAGCCAAGCCACGCGAACAAATTTTTTTACTGGATGTGTTGATGTTCTTTGCACTTAATGCTAAACCTAGCTCATGATACGAGTCTTATGTAGATTGTTTTATAGTTTTCCCTGAGGCGTTGACTTCACACAAAAAAATTGCAAAAATCTGTGAAAAAATGTTTTTTCGTACTACTTAAGATAAAAACTTGAATGACTTTCTCATTTTTAATCCGATTTTATTCAAACATGTAGCAAGAACATTTGCCATCATGCATGAAATAAGATAGTGTGATTTAGTACTGTTTGTTTCCCGGCTTTTTTGTTTTGCGTGAATGTTTGGTTTCGATTATCTCAGTTCCGTGGACGAAATCTGAGACAAACTAGGTCCAAAATCGGCTTCTACCATTTAGCAATTGGTTTCTTCATATGATTCGATTCTAAATTGTTTGGAAAGAATTATTGAAGCGTTAAAAGGGAAGAATCCCGAAGAACATCTTATTAATTCCAGCTTTGCTGTAAATATTCTAAATAGGAGGGGCGTTATTCGCTTGCAGTTTTAGTTGAATCAAGCTCCGACGCGTCCTTCCTGTTTTTGCTTGATTATTAGATTTGTGAACAATGCCATACGATTTGGATGTTATTACGACCATATAAAATTTACTGAATATCTAAAACATTAGAACAATTAACCCCCAGCAACGACCACACAAGAAGATTTTATCGATGGAATTTATTAAGAACAATCAAACACTTGCGAAGGACATGCCGTAAAATAAAATTTGGTGTAAGAAGCTTAGTAAAGCAATATGTGATGCATGCAAGCGGGGGCGCAGGCAGACATTTCTAGGGGGTGCGGTGTACGGAGTGGTGGTTATTTAATTGTAGCCATGTACACTGGGGCAACGCTTGGTACTTCGGCTAATATATATATATATATATATATATATATATATATATATATATATGCGAAACGAGTCGGATATGTATAGTTTTTCCTTCTATATATTTAGGCAGCATATCTTCATTCCAGCATGATTGTTTAAATAGTTTTGTCTTGTTCTGTCTATTTTATTTGAATCGTCTCAAATTATCGGATCAATTTCTTTGTGCTATTGGAAATTGGCCGAGAAAATTGACGTGATTATTATTCTTCTGATTTTTATTTTTCCAAGTACTTTCAATCTCATCAATACACAATTAAATCAACTCACGAACTACTCCAAATTATAAAACGACAAAAGCCTAATAATGAAAACATAGCCTCACTTGACGTTGAAAATTTAAATAACAAAGCCCCAGTCAGAGAAACGATTGATATAATTATAAAGAATATTTTCAACAACCAATCTCTCCCTCCATTAAAAATTAAATATAAGATGTGTACCACTAAGGCTCCCTTATATGACTTTCAAAATAATATATGCATAGAATGCCATGGTGTTTCCATGGGTTCAGTTCTGGGCCCAACATTTAGGAACTTTTACATGGCTAACCTTGAAAATAAGATATTTAATACTACTAAAACATCCTTTTTACCTAAGATATATAGATTATATTATATAGTAAAGACATTTTTTATGTTTAACGTTCTTTTTATAGATACAAGTATTTAAGTAAATGCTCTGTTTATAATAAACAGTATTAAATGACATTTACCTGAATGTCCGAGAAATTTTCATAGAAAAATTCGTCCTTTGACAGGATACGAACCTGCATCCTATACGGAACCGTCATTTATGCTGACGTGCCTAATCTCTCGGCCACAATGCTCTGTTTATAATAAACAGTATTAAATAACATTTACCGGCCTGAATGTCCGAGAAATTTTCATAGAAATCATTTCTTAATATAGATTATATTCCAATATTAGTCAAAAACGTACATGAAATACAAGAACTACTAAAAAAACATCATCTTTAACTACGTTTACGAACTTAATAATAGCAATAAAATCGTGTTTCTTGATGTATTTGCAAACACCAATGATAATACATTTACTACCTCCCCATATAAAAAATAACTAGCATAAATACGTGCACTCTCTACTATAAATGTGAATGTCCTATCACAAATAGATATAATAAATTTAATATAACTTGCAAAATATAAATCTTTAACGAACCATTTTCTACACTAAATTAAGAAACATGAAAGAAACTCTCATTAATAATGTCTAATCCAATTACATTTTAATGAACCAATTCTACAAGTTATTAGAAATAACATAATTCAAGAAGAACATAATACATCCCCCAATATTCCTAAACATATCAAACTACTATACTACAATCAAATACATTCTAATTCCAAACATGATGAAAAAAGTCTAAAATAATCGTATGTACTAATATATCTCCCACTTAGCCTAGTAAAAGATAAAACTAATTGTGTACTACACTAAATTTAATTTTTTTTTTACAAAAAACAAAATCGTATATCAATTTAAACGACATTTTGTCAGAGGTACAGTCACTCAAAGGTCTGTAAACAATGGACTAATTATAAAAAGAAATATTTAAACCATTTTTGTAGCTCCGGCCTTCTTCAGGTGGTTGGAATGTCGAACTGTAGTTCGACATTCCAATCACCTGAAGAAGGCCGGAGCGTACAACGGCCAAAACGTTGTGATAAATATGGCGACAAAGATGAGGACGATAGTCCGAATAATGTAAATAGTGTACATAATACTTCATCTCAGAAATATAGACAGATGCAATAGAAATGATGTAAATGTTCGACCACTAAGACTGGGTTTCCATTGCCGATAATTGAAACGAAAAGTATACTTATAATCAAAATAAAAATAAAGAGACCGTTGACCTTTCTAGGATACATATTGAAAAAAGATAGCTTGGAGAATTTGGCACTCACAGGGAAAAATCAATAAATTAATTTAATGAGCTTGTGTAACTGAATGGCAGAAGAGGGTACGAATGGAGTTAATCACACACGTCATGAAGGGATAAGACGACATTGGAGACTTTTTTTTTTTTTGACCTTTTCCTACTCTCATTCCAATTCTTTCTTTCTTTCCCTCATGTTGTTCCCATTTTCCAATCTAATTACCTTCTTTTTATCCCTTTTCTCTCTTTTGCATCTCTCTTATTTTTTCTCTCTCTCTCTCTATTTCTCTCTCACTCAATTAATCCCTCTCGCTCTCTTATTTTTTATACAGGGTGCGGCGTAAATACCTCCGATAAATACATCCCACATAATGAGAAGACATTAGCTAGATGCAGACACTGTTGCCACTAATATCTTACCATTATATGGGAGGTATTTCTGGGAGGTATATGTGGAAGATATTTCTGTCGCACCATGTATAAAAAAAATATAAAGGCAGGGACGGAAAATAAACGAGATATTAGAGAGGGTATAGGAAGAAAAAGAAGAATATTAAATAGAAAAATATGTACAAAATGAAGAAAAGAAAGAAAAAACTGAAGCTAAAGAGGGAAAAAAAGAAACATGTGGGAGATATTTCTGCCGCAGACTGTACTTCATATTTCTATTGACCTTTCTCAGTTATTCCTCCTTGTAATTTCTGCTTGTCAATTTCTTTCCATTTCTCCCTACTTACATCTTGTTCACTCTCTTCATTTTCTTTAAAAACCGCTCCTCATCCTCACCCTCTCTTGAATATGCATACATTATTTTTACGTTGTCCGTAATAATATCTCTTGCCTTCTATTCTCTTTCTTACGCTCCTATATTTTTCCATACTTTTCTCCTTCGATTTCTGATTTCTCATCACCTTCTCTCTTTCTCTACCCCCTCCCTCCCTCGGTTTCTTTAAACATCATTTCTATATATATCACTTTCTCATTTACACCCCCACTGTCATTATATAATTAATATAGTCCTCTTTTTCCTCTTTCACTCTGCTTCCATTTTGATAACCATCCCCCCGTTCCAAATTCTTCGTAGATCATTCTATCTACCCTAGCTTTCTCTTGAAAACCCATACAAGTTTCACTTTGTCCGTAATTATATTTCTTTGCTTCTCTCCTTACTTTCTTTCTTACCTTCCAATCTCTTTCCATTCTTTTCTTCCTCGATTTCCTATTTCTCATCATATCCTCTCTCGTTCGCTTTCTTTTCTTTCTCCTTCTCTCTACATCCATTTTGACCACCATCTTCCGCTTCAAAATCTTTCTGGACTGTTCTCTTGCCTCTCGCTCTCTCTTGAAAACCCACAAAATTTTCACTTTGTCGCTAAACACATTTATTTATTTCGATTCTCTATTTCTATCTTATGATTAAATATGGCTTCTCCCAGCGTGAATCGGGAAACTGCATAAAGGCATACGCCAAGATTTCTTTCTTATAGTGGCATGTAGAATTTTACAGAATCGAAAATGTAGGCTCAGCACTTGATAAGGGAAAATCTGCCGAATGAAATCCTGTAGGAGTTATGCTACGGTATTTCTAATCCAGTTTTTGAATAAGTTCGTTCATCTATGCCAACGAGCTGTCAACCGTCCTCTTCCCCAGTTGCAAAAACTCGAGCTTGCTTGAAAATACTTTGATTACATAACTATGTATACGACCCGGTCAGCAGTATGGTTGGAATATAACCTTGCATGCAATCGCATCTATCTAGTTGCGAAGAAGAATGCTTACTTTTTTCTCTCTCTCTCTCTCTTGAAGAATATCACAGTCTGTAAACACAACATAAGAAAATGGTCACCTGATTGTATTTTTTTTTCGTTTTTACCAGATTTCAACGAATTTTGTGATGGCGCGTCACTCAAGGAAGAGAGTTACAAAATTAATGGTCATGATGAATTAGGTAGGGATATATAATTGGAACCGAATGTGTTAGGAAATGGACATAGATGATGTGACATAACGATGGACCCTTTGGCTTGAAGAATTCAAGATTATAGTGTTCAGATGTTTTTGTTTCATAAAAGTTAAAGTGCCAATATGAAGTTTGTTTTTTCTTCTAAAATGCACCATCATCAATAGACGGCCAAACTTTTTTTGGGAACACTACATGCAAAATATTAGCTTTCTTTCTTGGAGCTCACCTTTTAGAGCTTGTTGTGGAAATTTACCACTGATATTTTACTGTCATCTTCTTACAATCATGTTCGCCTTGTACAAAAGCCCTAGGGTCAGTCGAGATATAGGGTTAAAGAGTAAGAGGCATAGCCAATGCAGACATGCATGGAAGATAACAGTTAACACAAGACGAGACCAGGTTAAGAGTGGAGTGACAGGGAATAAAACCTCTTGGGAGTTGGTTCCAGGCTTGTGGGAAAAAGCTGGTTGAATGGAACTTATATCCCAACAAGGGAATATGAAGGGAATAAAGGTGGTCCGCTACAGTGTGCATGGCATGGTGGGTCTTAGCCGTGAAAGTTAGGCCTGGTGGGACTAAAGGGTGTAGTTCGTCTGAACACTGATCTCGGGTGGCTTGCGATGTATCGTCTTTCAGAAAGGCGTTGTAGTGTGGAAAAAAATTCGTCCCCATCAAGGTTGCAGAGATACTGGAAACTGAAAACTGACCAGCTCCTGACCGCATATGACAGCAGTACTCTACTTTCTTCCCGATGTGTCTCTTATATAGGTAGAGAATCGCAGGAAAGTCTGGTATTTGCAGGTGCGGTAATGGGATCCCACAATCTTTCCAGTATCTTTATCTATGGATTGTATATAGAAGTTCCTCTTGAGTACTGGGCTTAGTTTAAAATCCAATAGACGCTCAAAGCTCAGGGGCCTTCCTGAGGGAATATCCATTCATTGGTCTTGGTGCAAGTTCTGGTCCGCTCGGCGATGGTGGAAGGAAACTAGTTTGGTTTTTGAGGTATTCAATGTAATCAGCCAGTTTTTTCCCTAAACTGAGCTGTTGAATCTTGATCAGAGGAAAGATCAGCTATTGTATTGAACATTGTCGTACATCAGTGTATTGAAATTTTTTTCTAATCTTTCCCCGGATTATTAATTGTAATTAAATGTGGAGATAACATCTTCCAAACAATTGTTTCTCCAAAAAGAAAACAAAAGAGGTCAATGAATTAGACTTAAACGGACACTAATATTTGCTAGACAGTTTCTTCTTTTCAGAATTGATCTTGGACATTTACAAATCTCTCATTCGTTGTTGTATGAAATACTGTTGTTATATCTAGTCTGGTGCTTCTACCATATGTCTTCAGATTCTCGACATAATTCAAAGAATTGTCTGTAATATAATCGATCCTGTCCTGGCATTTCGACTTCAAACGCTTTCTCACTGACTTGACGTTGCTTCCCTGAGTTTTGTCTACCTATCCAATTTCATTACGGCCAATGTTTCCTATTCTTATTGAAAAAAATGGTTTTAAATAGCGAATAATATTATTCTAATTTAGTTTTATGATAACTTTTATTTTATTTTATTTTTGTAAGTATTGTTAGGTATATATGATTGTATTTGACATCATTACTGGGTCGCAATCGCCCAATGTTAATATCAAACTGTCGTATGTTTGTGGTGAATAGTCATTTCACAACTGAAATCCACACATGAAACGGCAATTTTTAACGATTTTTTGTAATTGCTCATAATACGCACACCTAATTTTGCTTATTATTTTTTTCGAAAAAGAAATGCGTACTATACATGGGGGATTATGGTATTGGCTTCCCTGCCATATACGATGAGAAAAATTTAAATGGAACGCCAATCGCGATATTCTGTTTTCTTGAATCTTGTTTTTTTTTATTGTCCTTTTGCCTCATTTCTCCTCAATAAAATATTATTCTCATTCAATCGTGATAGTACTTTGCATCCTATTTAGCATTATCGCCTTACTTGGGGTAAAATGATTTTAAAAAAGGCCTTCCCTGCTAGCCTCTCTAATCAGTATCCAATGTGAAATCGACTAGCGCGTTCTACTATTCATGATATTAACTGTGAGAAGTTTTCACTTCTCTTTCTTTACATTTTCACATTTTGACTTGAAGAACGTAATTTTATTAAATCATTTTTTCTTTATTTGCTTTTTATGAGCGATAATTTATCATCTTTTTTTCCACCTTTAATTTTTTTTATTTCATTCGCTTTTGATTTGTTAATTGTTTCCGTTGTCTTTTAAAAAAAAAATTTTTGTAATTCAATAATGATTTTTTTTCCTATCTGGTCTACATTACTGAAATATATCTAATTAGTATTGACTTGACTCAGCGGCTGAATCTAAATATCAATTAGTGTTATTGGAAATCAAAGGTTCACTGATAGTATCGTTGAGTTGGCGTTTTAATATTTTCCATTATAGCTTTTTTGCATTTATAGATTCGTCCTCTCTTTCACTATTTTTTGATCACGATTATATTTTTACAGCTTGCATATTCACCAGTCCTCTTTGTCTTCTCCTCCTACTTGGCAACCTCCTCCTCCCTTTTCTTCTTCTTCTGCTACTCTTCCTCTTCCTTTGCTAAATACTACTCCTTCTGCGTAACCTACTCTTACCACATCGTTTTCTTCCTCCAAACTCCTCCTTCTTCTCATCCACCTCCTCGAAATTTTCCTCTTATTACAGCTGCACTTGCGATTTTTTCCCCCTTACCCTTTTACGCCAACTTGTCGACCTCCTTCACCTGCTCCTCTTCCTTCGGTTACTTAATGTACCTCTTCCCTTTCGATTCTTTCTCCTACTTCACCTGCTCTACCACCTCCGTTTTCTTCCGTACTTATCCTCTTACTCCTCCTCTTATTTTGCGTGCATATCCTTCTTTTTCTTCCTTTAATTTAACGCCTTCTTCTCCATCTCCTTTTCTTTCTTCAACTGCTACTTTGTTCTCGTTTTCTTCTGTTCCTTTTTTTTTTTCTTCTCCAACGCCTCCACTCAATCATTTTTCTTTTTTTCCTTTTTTTCACGTCTTCCTCTCCTCCTCATTTTTCTCCTCCTTCACTCTTTCTCCCTCCTCTTTTCTTATATTCTCCCCCTTCGTCTTCATCTTTTTTATCTCTACTTGCGTTCTCTTCCTCCTCCTTCAATCCTCCTCTTCTTTTTCTTCAATTTATTCTCTTCCTCCCCCTCATTTTGTTTCGGCTTCGCTGCCTTCTCATTACCTTAGTTTATCTATACATTGTAGTTTACTTTATTCACCTTCTTCGTCATCTTCTTCTTCTTCTTCTGCTTCTTCTTCTTCTTCTTCTTCTTCTTCTAATTTTCACATTCTTCTTAATGAATTAGTTTATTTATACATTGTATTATACTTTATTCGCTTTCATTTTATTTTCATTTTTTATGTTATAATTCGAATTTTCTTCTCTTCTCTCTCTACGCTTTTCTCCTCCTGGTCATTTTGTTGTTTTAATCTTCTTGTCTTTTCTTCTCTTTCTAATTATCATCTTTTTTAATCCTTCTTCTTCTTCTTCGTCTTCTTTTTCTTTTGTTGCATCTTCTTCATCGTCTTCTTCTTTTTCTACTACTACTACTACTGCTGCTGCTGCTGCTGCTGCTGCTGTAGCTAATTTTAAATAGTTTTTTCGTCTTTTTCCCCTCTTTTCT
The DNA here is from genome assembly GCA_903632075.3 of Acanthosepion pharaonis. Classification (NCBI taxonomy): domain Eukaryota; kingdom Metazoa; phylum Mollusca; class Cephalopoda; order Sepiida; family Sepiidae; genus Acanthosepion; species Acanthosepion pharaonis. The sequence goes on along the minus strand of CAHIKZ030000781.1, from coordinate 538,309 downwards.
CATGTCAACCTTTTTTACTTTCTCTTTACATATCATTTTTTTATAATACAGGGCGCGATAGATAAATTGTCGTCTAAATTACGCAGAAATAAAAATAAAAATAAAACTGACATCTCATTTTAATAGATATATTTACCAAAATTATCCAAAAAATATCTTGAAACACTAAAGAAGAAATTTATTCAATAAATTCTCCATTGGCTTCAACCCCGACATCCTGCAACTCTTATGTACGGTCTCCATGTTTAAGTTGGTGAATACTGCCATAACCCTTGCCTTCGGTTCATGTTTTGTGTTACAAGCAGTTTTGCTGGTCTCTCGCTCAACTGCGCCTCATACATAATAATTAAGGGGCTTGCATTCTAGGGAGGTAGGTGGCCAGATGGGATGATGTGCTAACAGAAAGCTAGAGCCATGACTAGATTCTCCTGCTTGTGTGGCATGTTGCTAGACATAGGGTCTTCCAGAGACCGCCCTCTTGACCCAGGGCAGCACTACCTCCTCAATTGCTACATCCTCAAGGTCTCAGGGCCTCACCTACAAACTCGGGAAAACGATCAGTTTTCCGAGCTGCCGTACTTTCGTAATCACCATTAGACTCATCCAACTCTTTCCTAATCCTCTGCGATGTTCTCAGATTGACATGCAGACATTCTGAAATGTTTGTATTCGAGCTTCCGGTGCGAATGCCAAGCGGTACAGCATGCCGTTTCGAGATTTCTGGTGGAGTGAAATGCGTCATGGTGCGCCTTTTCTCAGAGACGGTGCCCAACTGACCCTTCTGTACTGTAGAGTCGACAAAATAAAAAAACAAACAATGTGTATGCGCGAAATTAAATATTGCCGGCGAGGTCTTTTACAGTTTTCCAGGCTAGATGGTGTTTACTGCTGATGTGCTGTCTTTAAAGGGCATCTATCTTGCTGTTGACGCAGTTAAATTCAGCTTCATGATAGGAATCATCAAGTTGTTTGACTATTATCTGCTGTATCTGCTGTTGACGGAGATGGAGACTGGAGATAGGAATGTGAGGTAGCTTTAAGATTGGCTCTTGACGACCACACGAGAGCCATTACTGGATTTTATTCGGCCTCTACGTTCTTTTGGGGGGAGAGTTGCAAGTGTTACCTCCCCAGTAGATGAGAAAAGATACACTTCTTCATCATTATCTGTGGTGATATAAACATTGGACAAAGACAGGAATCTATTGTATCCTGTTTTTCTATTCGTATATCGGAATGCTTACATCCGATACTTTCCACAGATGATATAGCGACATCAATTTTAATCTCTTCTTTAATTGCTTTCTTTTCGTTTTTATTTAATTCCTTGTTCTTTTTTTTCTCTCTCATTAAAGCACCACTCGATAAGCGAATGACAAAATGCAAACAATCCTAATTAACGCCTCCAATTCCCAAAACAAGTTTCTTGCGAATAATAATAGACTCAGCATTATAAAGGAAGAGGATAAACGAAAAAAAAAAAAAAAGGGTGTTAAAAATTTACACCAGTTAAAGCGCCTTTGTTTTTGCACAACGCCCACAAAACCCGCCTTTGTTTTATGGTGCAACTATGCTGAGCGGACCTTAGTGATGGTTTCTGGGAGATTGCATTATCTCGTATGATCAACTGTGCAAACAAGATCAGTTAGCTCAAACACTCGGCCACGATGACTTATGATTTCCTGCGAGCACAACCAGCGACAACTCCTACATTATTCCATCTACCCAATCTCATTCACAATGCTTGGGTCACCCGGTGGTATGGTTTACATGCACTTTCCAAATCTGACTCACACTGGGACCGTCTCTCACTCAGCCGATAACATCAAGGAATCATCGTTTTGACAAATCGAGCATGGTGAGAACTGACGGTAAGAAATCGAAGTTTCTAACCAATTGGTCACATGTACATATCGATTTACTCTTCTTTACATGTATGTATGTGTTTTTGTGTATGAATCTATATATATATATATATATATATATATATATATATATATATATATATATATATATATATATAAGCAAATATATGGATATATATCCGACAGTATGAAGAAAAATATATACGGAAAAAAACAAACAAAAATCCTTATATGCAATTATGCTGTTTAAACATATAATATATAAATAGCACCAGCAGACAACATATTACATCTGATGCTTGCATCTACCAAATCTCATGCAACAACTGGGACTTAAAATATGTGGGTGAAACATGTAGGTTCGTAAAATCTCGTGTTTTCGAACATAAACGAGATATCAGCCTCGGAAATTTAAACAATGCTTTAGTTGTACACACAACTAAATCTGATCATAATTTCGATTTCGATTCCGTGAAGATTTTAAAATATTTTCATAATAAAAATCTTAGGCGGATCTATGAAGCAGGCATAATATCTATCTCACGCACGGTGAATACTAGACCTGGCTTCTTTAGTATTTGCCCTTTTCTAGCGAGATTAATGCTCGACAAACATACATATAAATTTTAGATCAAAATAGAATTCTTTACATTTTTCATTCAAAATACTTAAATTTTAGGAATACGTTTTCACATCGTCGCCCACATGACGACAACGTGACCATGTTTAAACGGAGTGCTGATCTTATAAAACTTTCATTTAACTGTTTGGATAAGTCTTGTTCTTATATATCGTCTTTGTCATGTTGAATTGATAATGTTAATTATCTTTTATGAATATGTCCTGAAGATGGTTTATTAGACCGAAACGTCCGACGTTGACATATTAACATTAAAACAGCATAATTGCATATAAGGATTTTTGTTTGTTTTTTTTCCGTATATATTTTCTTCATATATATATATATATATATATATATATATATATATATATATATATATATATATATATATATAAATATGTCTAAAGTAAGCGACTGGTACTATGTAACTCTGCATTACTTACAGCATAGTCGACTAAACCAGTGACTAAAGCGGTTCCCCTATTCACCTCTAGTTTACAGTGTGGGTAGACAACGAAAAGGATTAAGAAGAAGGTGGATGAATTCTTTCATGTGATCAATGGCATTTTATCAAAGACGCAGGGATATAGAACTGACTGATTGGAATTCAGCCGCTCGGTAAGCTAATAGTTACCATTATGATATCCAAAACGGAAAACTGTGTTTTGCGTGCCTTCAAAGATGGCGCCTGGTCCTTCTTTTTGGGTTCATGCTGTTCTTGATAAAAGAATGGAGTTGAAACGCTGCAAAGTCTTTCTCCAACTTTAAAGCACATCTATGTTTTCCAACGATAAATGATGCTCATACTAGATAAGAAGCGGACGTATATCATGCATACATATGGTATAGCGGTAAAAAAAAAAATATATATATATATATATATATATATTATTCATTTGAAACCTTTTTTTTTAAATCTTCTTGGTATTACATCAAACACTGTTGTTGACATGCCGTAAAATAAAATAAACAAAACTACTGAAAATTTTTAAAAAGTTTAATATACTTTCTGATTTAATCAGAAAAAAAAAAACTATATCTTCATTTCGTTAGGGATAATTTTTTTTAATAGAAGATAGTCTTTTATGTATCCAACTCTTAAATCTAATGAATGATTTGAATGACCATCTAGATAGGCTTCAATAACACTTTGCAATAATGTGAAGCATGGATTGTGATAATTTTTTTTTAAGTTTTTTGCGTAATTATTATGATCCTTCTTATTTTTTTTCCGATAGCAAGAAAGAGATATAATTATTATCACCTATGCGCCATGTTTCGTCAGAACGTGAAAAATTATGGCTCTTCACAGATTTCCTATGTTTTGTTGGTTCTAGTAACTGTCTATATTTCTGAGATGAGGTATTATGTACATTATTTACATTATTTGGACTATGGTCCTCAACTTTGTCGCCATATTTATTAGAACGTTTCGGCCGTTGTCCGGCTGTAATAAATATGGCGAACAAAGATGAGGACAATAGTCCGAATATTGTAAATTGCACGGTCCCTCCTCTCTTCCCGGTACCAACTATATTTATATGGTCGGTACTCCACTATGCAAATTAGGTGGATCCTACCACAACAATAATTTACACTATTTATATTCGGAATGTTATCCTCATCTTTATTGTTGTTATAATTGCTGTTATCACAATGTTTCGGCCGTTGTTCCCTCGGGACTTTATTTGTTTTCTATCGATCTGGCTAACATACAGGGAATTCTGAACGGAACCCTTAATTTAATCAACATGGTTAGACCTAATCTGCAGGGACAGTGAAACGAGAACAATCTACCTCAGTAGATTAAATAAAGTGTTCAGTTCAGAGTTACCTTTAGGTTACCAAGATCCATATACACCTGATGAAGACCGAGGAAAACAACGGTCGAAATATTTGATGAGGACAGTAGTCCGAATATAAATAGTGTAAACCATTCCTTGATATTTAAACTTACTTGCTTGATTTTCGTATCTCCCGTTCTTAATTTGCATTTTAGGCTATTCCAAATCCTAATTATGTATTCTATCTTCTTACAATCGACGGTTAGGTTTTTCCTTACTAGTTTTAGATTTCTCAGAATCGCCTCACTGCAAAAATTGAATAAATCCAAAGAGATAACACAACCGTGTAGTCCGCCCATTTCTATTTCTGTGCATATATCCAATTCGATTACTATCTGTATGCAAGCGGTATTCGACAAGAATATGACTGGGGCAAGAAAAGAGAGAAAACGACAAGAGTGTTATGCTTTTTCTAACACTATATCAGACGTAATACAAGAAAATGCAAATTGATATTTTTTATACAAGAAATAAATTTTATGTATGAGGTTTACAACTGTCTTCCACGGGCGGTTAATGCAACTGTCTCTACAAGATTCCATATGTTCACTTAATATTTTTTGTGTGACAAAATGTAATGGGAAAATGTGAGAATATTTTATTCAGTATTAGAAAATAAAAGTCCGAAGTTGAGAAATAGAAATTCCTTCTTTTCCGTGTGACATCGTAAATGGATTTAAATAGTGAACGAACTGGGGAGATGACATCCTCTTTCTCTGGCGGGAGCCATTGATAAACCGCCTTCACATGGTGCAATATTTTCCCAAGTAGTGTTGTTTCTTAGATAATATCGAACGTTTCAGATTGGTCAAATTTCCTTTGAGTTTTTCTAACACGACCGGAAGTAACTTGCAGATCATATGTGCATAAGACACATTTCTACAACTTGCACATTAGTTGGAAGCGTAAACATCCGGTTATGTTCACCGACAAAGTTCTACAAAGTAATGAACATGTGTACTTATGTATCTGTCTATATTTCTGAGATAAGGTATTATGTACATTATTCACATTATTCGGACTATTGTCCTCATCTTTGTCGCCATATGATACAATTGATAAAGGCGTTCGTTAGATTCAGTGACAGGACCCAAATAGTGTGAGTTCAATAAATTAACAGGAAATAACTGATAACTTGTTATACTAGAACATACCTATTCTATTATTAATAGACACTCACACATATAATAAGTAGTAGTAGTAGTAGCAGTCGCCAGTTAGCTCAGTGAGTTGGACAGTCAGTCGATGTCGGACATTAAAGTATCAACCACCACTTCTAGAGTGCTGCGTCATTAACGATTATAACAAGTTCCTAACGTTTTGTACGTCGAGTCTTTTTAGGAACAACTTAGTGAAATACAAGCCTCCACTGTGAAACTACTGTACAACACACTGGCGACGAGGGATTCGTTCTCATACGGAGGAAGAAAAATTTTCGTTCACTCTACAACATAACTGACATCAATTAAAAACATGGCACGTGGAACTAGAACAGTCTACCCCAGTGAGCGAAATAAAGGGTTCTGTTCGGCATTCCAGCCACCTGAAGAAGGCCAGAGCGTACAACGGCCGAAACGTTGTAATAAACATGGCGACGAAGATGAGGATAATAGTTCGAATAATGTGAATAATGTCTACTTATTGCGTGAATTCACACACATTTCTTGAACAGTAATAGAGTAATTAATCGTAAATAATACGCACTTGGTTGTAATACGTGTCCAGATTGGTCTCTGAAATTCTAAAAAAAACTATTTAGGAATAAATATTAAGATGTTTTAGCTGCTAAATTTTACACACATTTAACATTTGATTTTTTTTTATGCGTTTTGCATCGACTAATTATAATTTATTTTTATAATCTAATAAAGTAAAACTATGATTATTTTATAATGTTTATATTAAATTAACACAAAGTAAAGGACACGTGCCATAATTTAGTTCGTTATATCAAGTGAGAAGACCCAAAGAGTGTGAGTCCAATTCCTGGTAAAGGCGGTGGAGAACTTGGAGAGAGGAATTAACAGGAGATAACTTATAACTGACATGCATTAGACATGACACGTGGAACTAGAACAGTCTACTCCAGAGAGCGAAATAAAGGGTTCAGTTCGACCGAAACGTTGGGATAAATAGGTCATAGTAACCTCAGGAATGTTTGCGTGCTAGTGTGTCCTTTTGAGTTGATTCATGTGCGATTGCAGATTGTATTTTTGGAGAAAGTGCAAATCATATATTTATGATAACACTATTACTTTAATAAGACAGAAAATGTGATGCCCGGTGTTTAAGGATTAATGGGAATAAAAATAAATTATTTAGTAAGTGATTTACAAACATTTTTGCGTGTTAGTTATTTTAGATTATATATAAAAGGCACATTCGGTCATACCGACCTGAATGTCGATACCTGTGTTTGGAAAAGTTAATATTTACATACGAACTTCTAACGTATAAGCTTAGAAAATTAGATTTTATTGATTGATTTATTTATTTTTTCTGTGTTCTTCTTTTTTTTTTCTTTTTTTTTTACAGTTTGTCAACCATTTGCAGGTTATTTAAAACCAGAATATATTTTTAGATTGTGAGAAAAACCGTCGGGTGGTAGACATTAATTACTCTTAGAAAGAAACCTATAATTCACACAGAATTCTTACAAACTTTTAATTAATAACGGATTGTTTTTTGGACATATAATTAACGCTGGGTTTTTATTTTAATAATCTCATTATTAATAACATAATTTAGTTTTGGAGTTAACACTTACATGATGGGGAAAGTTCCATGAACATGGACGTCAAATGCATACAAAAACAACGGAAATCAAGTCTTCAATCATAGATGCATTATTATTTTATTTTAGTTCATAATTAATAATTCATAAAATGTCCGTCCTGGGTGTGACGATAAACTACATCCACGTCCTGAGTAAGACGATAAACTGCTTCCAGCAGCAATTGACAATATCTCGGACCATTTAACCACTTGTCAACAAGATTCAGCTCACATTTCCCTCAAAATCAGACAGCGTCCCACACCATTACTCCAATTCCTCCACGTTTCACAGTCGCCTGCCGACATTCAGTATTCCAAGACTTATTCTGATTTCTCCAAGCTTTAACCTGTCTCAAATTCGAATATTGGCAGAATTTACTTTCATCTGACCAAATTACAGACTGCCAAATTTCTTAATCTTTGCTCTAGAATTCTCTCGCCCAATCCATACCACTGTTCCTGCTATTCTTTGAAATCAAGGGCTTTTTTCTTGCAACTCTTCTTTGATAGCCTATCTCTTTCAGTCTTTCTCACCGCATATGGCGACATTTCCATGCTGTTAGCAATATCTTTGACGTTCTGATGATGGTATCTGAAGACTTCCATCTCCAGCGTCCTTTTCATTCGCTCAGACACGATACTTTGTCTTCCTGAACGTTGTTCCACAAAAAATATGACCTTCTTAATTACATTTCTTGGCAATATTCTTAACCGTTTGAAGATTAACTTGAAAAAAAAAAACCTTGCAATTTCTCTCTTTGATTTACCAGATTGATGCCACACTGTTATTTGCTCTTGTTCACCAATTTCCTTACTTCGAATTTTCCTTACTTCGAATTTTCATTGCAAAATATGAATCAACTAACGTTCATAGATGAGAGTATCTTGGTACTAACACGGTATCATCTCAAGGAAATAGAAGAGACGTTATTACACAAATGAAAATTGCTGTAATTATGGGTATCCAAAAACTTCTCATAGCCAACTGTATTATACCGGTAATTCCTTATATTTAACATAACCAGTCTCTCACGTAGTACTTAAAATCAGTCAGGCAATTTAGTGCAATACAACACTGGGCGATCGTGTCTTTTGCGAGTCTAGGTAGATTTACCATTTCTTTCTGCAGTAGTCTGGTTTCCTACCAAGGACACTCTATCTTGCGATTCGAAGGGGTGGATTCGGTGGATTCATACCATTCCCAAGATTATTTTGGCATAAGTGAATGTAACAAGCCCCAATGGAATCGAACTCCGCCCTCCGTTTTCCCCATTCCGAGCCGTTTTCCATTACACCAAGATTCACATCCTAAAACAACGAACATAAAATACAAATAATGCATAAAGCTGAAACAATAGCAAAAAAATTTTAAAGTTCGTTACTGTCTTCTAGACGATTATAAGAGTGGAAAACATTATTTAAATAAAAACTTGGGAAGCATTTTCAGAATATATGCTTTTAAAAAAAGTTATCAACAAAAGAAAAGACAATCATTTTTCCAGCCTTTTCCAAAATATTGCTATGAAAAGAATACGATCGTGAAAGAGGATAGAAGAACTTTATGTGAATGAAATCAGGTTGAAACTTAAGTCTTTGGGGAAATCAAAATAAGGAAATTTAAGTAATCATATTTAATACGTCTTCCTGAATTGATTAAAAAGCATACTAATTGCTTCTTTAATAAATATTTGTCTACATTTGTCATTCACTATCTATCTACATACCTATATATATATATATATATATATATATATATATATATATATATATATATATATAATAAATATGGCCGAAAAGTATCCAGGCATTTTCTCCGAGCGTAATTGTACTGTAAATCTAGGGAAAATTTTGATCTAGCTGCCCTTCAGACAGATTTCATTTAGAGATTTCATTTTTAGATAAAGAAAATTAAAAGTTAAAAATTCCAAGAATCTCTCGTTTGTGCAGATGTATAATCACAACAACATGACGAATTTAGTCCGAGAAAATCCTAAAGGACGAAACGCGTTACACGAGAATATTTTCAACTTTGTCATACACATTTCCCCCTAATATTGTTATTGACGTACAAAAATATAGATCGTTATCTCATTTATGTATGCATATATATATATATATATATATATATATATATATATATATATATATATATATATATATATATACCGAGTGTAATAGCAAAATTGTCCAAATCGTGAAACAGCAAAGTTCACCAGTTGTTCAATTAAGATTTCAACCGTTGTATCTTAAGGGATATTTTTACTGAAATTAAGTTAATGTGGTCAGGAAGCAGATGACCGCTATGCCCCACCGGCAGATACGAGAATAATTTCCTTGCTCTTATTTCTAGATAATTTTATTTGTTTTAAATTTTCACATATATACCGTTGTATCGTCAATATAAATGTCCACAGAATGTGGGTGTAAACACATACGAAAGAGACTTGGTGGACGTCTGCATTGAGAGACGCTCTTAGAAATTGGTTTTATTCATTACCAGAATTTTTATATTCAATTTTTTATATTAATTATTTCCCTTTAGGCATAAGCAACGCTATTTATTTAAAACATTTAGCTCTAAAAATCACCATATTATAACAAATTGATTGAAAATTCAAATTGAAGACGAATTTATACAACGAATTATTTATTTTTTTATCAATTAATGAACTGCAAAATATCATATCCGATAGTGAATGAAATATTATTTCATGTGTTTTTTTTATTATTTTGTATAATAATAGCTTCAGGAATTTTTAAGTCCTTCCTTACAACTGGCGTTATCTAATATTTTAATGTTGTCAACAAATATTTGACTTATGTTCATAGTTACTTTTGTTCGTTGATGATGTGGTGGTCGATGTGTGCACGGAATGCGCTAAGTTTCGACAGGTGACAAGTCAATCTACGTGAGGGCGAGATGCATACGCGCCCAATGTAAGTATTTGATATTGATTTTTGATTATTAGTGTTTGAGACGAAATCTCCAAAATAGCATGGGAATTTATAGACTGCAGTATTTTTTCACAGAGAATGACTGATGAGAACCGGTGTTATTTCTGAAAAGTTATATATTATGCCACTAGCACGCAAGGGGTTACAGAGAGTTGCAGCGAGAGCAAAAAGGAGTGATAGAGAAAAGGATGAAGAGAAGGAAAGGGGATAGATCAAGGCATCTGGAGACGTCAATTGGCATTACATTTGAATAGCTGGAGATAATAGCTATCAGGGAAACAAGAAAAGGGAGGGAGTTCCACAGTCGAGAAGTGCGACACATGAAGCTATTGGAGTAGAAGAGGCGGCTACAATTAACAGTTTCTACCGTGAAAGGGTAAGAACGAGATGCCATATATATATATATATATGTGTGTGTGTGTGTGCATATGTATTTATATATATACCTATATATAAGTAAAATATATAATATACATATATGTAAGTACAATATATATATATATGTGTATACATATACATATATATATAGAGAGAGAGACAGAGAGAAAGAGAAAAAGAGAGATAAAGCAAAATTCGAAAATGTTTAGATTAATTTGACAAGAAATTAAAATAGCAATTTTAATGTTATCAAAATTATCATCGCCTGATAATTAACCCTTTGAGCCTTGACCACCGCTTTACCGGTGGTAGAGAAAAATGACTTAATGTCCAGCTACCGGTTGAACGGTGGGTAAACTATTTTTATATCTACCGTGAAATATTACATACCAATTATTTGCGAACTTTAACTCAAGTGCTCAGGCAGAAGGCTAAAATTGTTCAGGAACGCAGGGTTAAGAACAAAACCATTAATTTGAGCTTCTACATCCAACTTAATTTATGAATGTGGCGCATGCGCCAAAAAAAGGTTTAAAGAAAGGTTTTAATTTTAATGTCGATTTCCCAATGGACATTTCTGGATACAACACTCTGATTCGAAGTAATTCAAGGATTCCACATTCCCAGGGAGCTTGAGAAGTTCCATTTTCTTATGTTTCTTTTTTTCATCATATGTACCAAACTATCTACGAAAGTACCTCTGTTAATTTTGGAAAAATTATGAATCTACTCAATTTAGCTGTTCACATATGTTCACTAATCGCGCCATCACACAAAGTTTTCATTGTAAGCAAACGCGAATATTATCAGGGTTTGTGCCATTTAATCATGGCGTAGTTGCAGTTTTTTTTTGTTTTTTTTTTTTATACTGAAGTCTTTCGCAGGTCCATCATCAGGCCGTTTTGCCATGTTCGTCGCATGCTTACTCATAGCACCCGTGGGAGTTGTCTATTTTGGCGTCCTAATACATTAGTTCGGGTTGCTGTTACGTGTTTAAGAAATAAAGGATATATTTTGCAAGTAGGAAGCAGATAAAAATATCCGGGGAAAATCTTCAAAAGGATTTCAAATGCAGTGAGAATCTTTCAAAATAAGAAGCGCATGTAAATAAAATATAACTATGGAAGAAGCAACTTGAAGTAAATTTGGAAACAAAACATAAGAAGGATTACGTTAAAAATATCTAAAATTTGTAAGGAATGAATGATACAGATGTAAGCAGAACATAGCAGAGAAAACTGAATTTGAAATAAAATAAGGGAAAAACATGATAAGATAAAAAATGGTTCAAAAGAAAGAGTAGAAGAACGAAAATAAATCAGCGGACAATATTGAATAAAAAAGGAAACACAATTCTACAAAGTTAAAAGAAATTAAAAGAAAGAATGAAAGAAAGAAATTTAGCTAAAGAAGTAAAGAAAATAAGTAAAAAGAAGAAGAATTTAATTGAAACCCTGACGTAAGAAGAAGAAAGAGTAGGAGGTGGAGGAAGAGAAGAAGAAGAAGAAGAAGAAGAAGAAGAAGAAGAAGAAGAAGAAGAAGAATTTAATTTAAATCCTGACGTAAGAAGAAGAAAGAGTAGGAGGAGAAGGAAGAGGAGGAGGAGGAGAAGAAGAAGAAGAAGAAGAAGAAGAAGAAGAAGAAGAAGAAGAAGAATTTAATTTAAATCCTGACGTAAGAAGAAGAAAGAGAGGGAGGAGGAAGAGGAGGAGGAGGAGAAGAAGAAGAAGAAGAAGAAGAAGAAGAAGAAGAAGAAGAATTTAATTTAAATCCTGACGTAAGAAGAAGAAAGAGTAGGAGGAGGAGGAAGAGGAGAAGAAGAAGAAGAAGAAGAAGAAGAAGAAGAAGAAGAAGAATTTATTTAAACTCTGACATAAGAAGGAGAAAGAGTAGGAGGAGGAGAACATGATGATGATGAAGAAGAAGAAGAAGAATTTAATTTAAACACTGACGTAAGAAAAAGAAAGAGAAAATGAAGAATTTAATATAAACTATGACGTAAGAAGAAGAAAAAGAAGAAGAAGAAGAATTTAATTTAAATCCTGACGTAAGAAGAAAAAAAAGTAGGAGGAGGAGGAAGAGGAGGAGAAGAAGAATTTAATTGAAACTCTGACGTAAGAAGAAGAAAAATTTATATTTAATATTGACGTAAGAAGAAAGAGTAGGAGGAGGAAGAGGAGGAGGAGAAGAAGAAGAAGAAGAAGAATTTAATTTAAACACTGACGTTAAAAGAAGAAAGAGAAAAAGAAGAATTTAATATAAACTATGACGTAAGAAGAAAAAAGACGAAGAAGAAGAAGAAGAATTTAATTTAAACACTGACGTAAAAAGAAGAAAGAGAAAAAGAAGAATTTAATATAAACTATGACGTAAGAAGAAAAAATAGAAGAAAAAGAAGAAGAAGAAGAAGAAGAAGAAGAAGAAGAAGAAGAAGAAAAGAAGAAGAAGAAGAAGAAGAAATAAACATATAACCGGGATTAAAGAAAATGAAAACAAAATATAAAAGATAAGAAATGTAAAATAAATATATATTAAGTAAAGAATAATGGAGACGATAAGAAAATTTTAAAAGAAATTTGGAAAAGAAGAGGAAAAAGCAGGGTGCAAAATAAGATAAAGATACATAAGAAAGAAATGGAAACGAAGAAGAAGAAGAAGAAGAAGAAGAAGAAGAAGAAAAAGGAAATGAAGAAGTAAAACAACATGATGAAAAAAAGAAGAAAATAATAAAAAAATTAAAATTGTTTAAGACGTTAAAAATGAAGAAAGACAAATGTAGATCAATGTGAACGAGAAAAGGAAATTCTGTAAATTACCATAGCATCGAAAAAAAATAGAATAAAAAGAAAGAGGGGGAGAAGAAAAAGAAGAAAGGATTAAGAAGAAGAATTCTATTAATGATATGATGCGTACAAAGAAAGAAAGAAAGTTTTAGGAATGATATTGCAAATGTTCGTATTGAGTAAAAATTAATGGAAGGCAAAATGGTGGAATATTTATCTTCGGAAAATTATTAACTGAAAACAAATATAATATCGAATAGCAAAAGCGAGATATGGTTTAATCGGTTTTTCTGCTGCAAGTAAATTTTGTAAACAAACAATCTTCTATATATAACAGATATCTATTAGTTTACATATCATCTATTAAAAGCGACAAAAGGAGAAACAACCATATCTAATGCATTACCAGATTTACGTACACGTATATACGCACACACACACACACACACACACATATATATATATATATATATATATATATATATATATATATATATATATATATATATATATAGAGAGAGAGAGAGAGAGAGAGAGAGAGAGAGATAATTTATATAATAAACTCTCGTATTTGTCCGCATATAAACATCATTTTTCCCAAAGAAGTTAACTAAAAATATTTCCATATGTATTAAATGCTAAGCCGGGGCTTCAGCAATTTGAATTAAAGCCTGACGTTTCCTACCGTAATTCATACTTCATACTCCGGCACTCACTTTTGCTTAACACGATTCCAGGGTAATATTATTCACTCAAACGCTGATATTCTGTTTTTTACAATAATGTTCACTTTTTACAATGCCCATGAGCCCTTCGAAGTAGAGTTTTACAGAGTAAGACGTTCAGTTTATGAGGATATCCGGGAAAATTAAAGATTAACCCTAGACCTAAATTTTGGAAATGATACGGGTAGACTATACTTGGAATGAAGGTGGTTCGTTACAATGGACGTGGCATGTCACGTCTTAACCGTAAAGTTTAGAACTGTTGATACTAAGGGATGTAGTTCATCTGAACACTTTTAAAAAAAAATAAAAACAGAGCTAAATCAGCGAGAGGCTTCTAAGATTTCATCTGTGCGAAAGGGGTTGTATGGTGGAAATAATTCATCATCCATAACGACATGTAGACGAAGATCCAGTAACTTACTACTTCCACTGTGTCGACTCACCATTGTCTCACCTGTATTTGAAATATTACTGGACAGTTCCAATCAGACAACGTTTTATTCTCCCCACACCAGAAGAGCTATTTCGTGGAACAGATTCTCAGACAGATGCATCCTTGAACGCTGAAAATTGTGCACTTCAAGTCAAAGGTCAAAATTTATCTATCCGCCTTACATTCAAAATTCACAGTTCCTACCACCTCCTCTTTAACTCATATGAAACCTCAATCATCTTTACCGTTTTAACACTAAATCTCTACCTTGAGTAGACACAGGGCCAAATCACGTTGAAATACGGTACGATGCCCGAAGATAGGCAAAGTCAAGACTGGTCAGTACCTAAATAGGTGACCCGTTTTAGAATGACAGGTGCTGTAAGCTTGGATGCGAAGGTGGTGTAATAGATTGTGGTACTCTCGAGCCATCTATTGCGTGAAGTTTAGTATAGAATTTCTCTGCTAAATCGATGGTGATTTGTCTGATATTCCATTACGTTTACATGTCGTCAAATACATTATGTTACTAATGTAATTTTTTTACGCTGAATTTAAAAATTTTAATTTTTCCTCTTCTTTTCTTTCTTTTTTTTTTTTTCATGCGTTCTTCTACTCGGGTACATATCATAAGACTGGTCTCAAATTACGAAAAAGAATTATTTTATACAAGGTCTATATATTTTTTTTTCATATCACGATCTGAGCTGATCCAAACACGTTCACGCCTACTTATAAAGAAATTATTGTATGGTAATATTCTACGCGTAGATCAAATATGGCTAAAGGCCGAAAGTATAGGGCACACAGTGAGAACCGAACTCGCTATTCAGTTGTAATTGATTAAGCGAGACAAGATAGCGCGCCATTGCACCACGTCGAAAGGAATTGCATGACTTTTTTTTTTAATTGTCAGTCAGGTGCCATAGTTTCTATTCCGCTGCCAGGCACGGAGATTCATCGTTTGCTGGCAAAGCTTCTAATCAGGAGATTGGAAGATTTGAGGAATGGAGAACCACCTCTTAATTGCTGTTGTCCCTAGGTCTATCCTGGCCTTGGTGGTAGCACCTGTTATGGTCCCAGCTATGGGAAAATTGCGATCCATATCCCCCCCAAAAAAAACACTATGAAAGTATAAACATACATTTTTATTAGAAAAGTAAAAGCGACATATTTTCATATAAAAAAGATCAACAATGCATATTTATAGTAAAGTGACTGTCAACAGATTTTATCTGTAGTTGAAGGCATACAATGAAGTTCAAAATATATTAGATCAAGCGATAAAATTGCGTCCACATTATTTAGATATTGACATTAAATAACCCACAGAGGTTGATATGCCGATAAACAATATCAACAACGAACCAAACAACTTACATGAAAGAACTTTCACGACATTAATCCATATAATATCCGACAATTT
>CAHIKZ030000781.1:462500-520000 GCA_903632075.3 Acanthosepion pharaonis | reverse complement strand
ATTAATATAAATATATTAAAACCTATCCATAAAATAATTCGATCTATTTGTTATTACAGAGCAATATAATTAATAAGCAAAAAATACCCCAAATCACTTCGTATGGGGAATACTCTATTTCGGCCGATGAAGATATCTGCTGTCTGCCTCATCAATGGATAAATTATGTATTTCACAATTAACTTTCTATTTCTGACACAAACTCAGTCCACAGCGTGGTTGATAAGATAGACGACCGATATCTTCGTCTGCCGAAACAGGCTATTCCTCATATGAGGGGATTTTGAATTGTATTTTATATATATATATATATATATATATATATATATATATATATATATATATTGAATACTAGTAGAAACTCCATTTGTTTATTAAACAGAATATTTATTTATTATTGTCTACTGATCTGAAATTACGAAAAATCATATTAAAAGAAAATTTACCAGATATGATTTCTTTTTCGAATACGCCTGTTTGAAATGTGTAGACATTCCCTATTATAGACACCTGATCGACACGTGGTATAGTCGTATTTAAAAGGTGCAGTTCTCTGATATCGACCTCCAGACAGATCACGATATAATAAATTAAATGATATCAGTAAAATGATATTGTGAATAAAAAAAAAAGGAGACGTACTCTTTACTGACACGATTCGTCTGCCAATATATTTTATCAAGGGGAATGTGCGGATGTAATTGTTAACTGTATGTATAAATTTTAGTTTTCTATGTCAAAATGAGTACATTTGCTTTGATAATGTCCAACAGCAGACGAAACAAGTTGATAAAGAATAAGTTTCATTTTGTTTTTATCGATATATATATATATATATATATATATATATATATATATATATATATATGTGTGTGTGTGTCTGTGTGAATGTGTCTGTGCGTGTGTGTGTGTCTGCGTATGCATGTTTGCTCGCGTGTGTGTATATGCGTGTGCGTATCTATGAGTGTGCGTTTGTGTGTGTATCTGTGTGTGTGCGTGCGTGTGTGTTCATGCGTGTATGAGAATATGATATATATATTGAATTCTGTTTTATATTGTTTATTGTTTTTATTTTTATAAATATATATATATATATATATATATATATATATATATATATACATTTTATGTTATATATATGTTATATAGTTTTTTAAATGGTACACATATATATATATACATATATATATTTTTTTTTTCATTCTGTTTTTTATTGTTTAATGTTTTTTATTATATATATATATATATATATATATATATATATATATATATATATTCAAATAATTGCAAAGAACACTCAGATTTATAATCCAGTTTTCTTTGGTTTACATTTTTAAAAAACAGTGCTCAATACAAAGTGGAGCATTATAATTTTAACAAAGCTTAAGAATGAAACCGAACCACGAATTTTAATTTTAATATTTGAAAGTTAATTATTAGAATTTAATGTTCGGTTTCGAAACATAGAAATTTCTGTGTTTCGATTGAGACATATTTTTGAAAATAATTATATATATATATATATATATATATATATATATATATATATATATATATATATATATATATATATATATATAATGTACGCACACACACATACACACATATAATATATGTATCTGTGCGTGCGTGTGTGTGTGTATGTATGTGTGTGCATGATTGTCTCTCTATATTTATTTATTTATAATAATAAGATTATAGTTTCAAGCTATGTTACATTTATGGCCTTTGGGGGTAAAAATTAACGGGATAAAGGGAATACTATAGCAATGAGTGGCAACCTATCTAGGAGAAAATATATGAACAAAAATTCAAATAAATATATAAGAAATCAAAATTTAACGTGGGAAACCTGAGCGCGTACAATCCTGCCGTGGGTCTTTCTAGTATTAACAATTGTAATCTCCCCTTCCTAATAACGTCTGCGAAATGTCAGATGTTTCCTATAAATATAAGTGATTTTGTAGCTCAAATTTACAAAAAAAAAAGTTTCTCACCTGTTCTCTCCTTGATATTTTCAACATCCGCCTTAGAACCCCGTATCATTCGCCTCGGATCTCATTTAAATCGGCGAATTCACTGTCATAGAGTGAGACAGACATGACTGTTATGAATAATCAAGAGTATTCTCCCCTTGTTTTGATACTCTCCTCTTTGAGAGAGCAATTTCTGTTTATTTCAGTTGAATAAAGCTTTCTTAAAGTCTACACCTGCCTACTTTTGTCATTACAATGACATAGAAATTTAGCACTTTTTGTATTTGTTGGCATCGAAATGATTCTATTTCATAGTAATTTGCTTACTCTCTGCAAACGCTGGGAATGGGCACTTTGCTTGTCTGTTCTACTCAGCTGAGACTCTATTCGATGACAGAGACTTGACTATGTCACACTCTGACCGAAGACGGAGCTCTTGTCAGTTGCATGCCACACAGCTTAACCAAGCCTCCTCAATTAGACGGGATGCGGCACAAAGTTAGTTTTAACGTATGGAATCCGAAGGTATCCACTCGGGCCAATGGAGTAAATTTACTCAGCCTCTGCAAAAGCGGGCTCGGTTACATTGCTTATCTGTTTTTCTCATCAGTGTCACTTTCCTTAGAAGGATTCCCAAATGATTCACACTCTGCACGAAAACAGAGGTCTTATTAGTCACAAGCCAGACAGCGACCTGCCTGACTCAAAACGACTAGGTATTTACAGATCCCCGACTGAGTAGCCTTCTGCCCGTAGACTGATGTCTTTTCATTCTCAAGCAAGACAGTGTACGGCCTGACACGAAACGTCTGGGTATTTACCCATGCCACCCAATGTGATGAAATATGACACAATGTCGTGATTATTGGGAGCGCGATCACTTAAGCAACTGGCTAAAATTTAGCCAGCACAACCTAAAATGGCCACTGGCACAATACCTGTCTGTTTTTCTCCTCCGAGTTTCTGTTCGTAGGCAGAGCTTAGATTGAGTCACCTTCTGCCTGAAAGGACTTGTCAATCGCAAGCCAGACATTGAACTACCTGACACGAAAAACGACTTTACCGAGTCCACCCACTGGGATGAGTTGTGACAATGTCGGGATTATTGTTGAAGGACTCGGGTGTTTCCTCTCTGGCCAATTTTCAAAATTTACCCATCCCTTACACAAGCTTGCTCGTGTACATTACTTGTCTGTTTTTCTCAGGTGAGTCTGCATTTGTAGACAGAGCCTCGAGTGAGTTTCCCTTTGCTCGAAGACAGAGAATTTGACAGTATCAAACCAGACAGAGACCTGCCTGGCTGGAAACGACTGGGTATTTAGCAAGGTCTTCCCATGTAGACGGGAGGCAACGCAAGGCACGTTTCACTTAGGGAACCTAAGTGCGAACACTCGCACATTGGACCATAATTTCGGAGAATAGGTACTTCCCTTGTCTGTTTTCTCAGCCGACTCTCTATCCGAAGACAGAGCCCCGAGTGAATTGGCCTCTGCTCGAAAACAGAAGTCTTGTCAGTCGCAAGCCAGGCAGCAAAATGCTTGTCGAAATGTCTAGGTATTTAGCAAACTTTCACATAAGGGAGGATATGGCACAACGTGGGCCAATTCCGGGCCCGTAATCTCGGGTAAAATTTCCCCGTAGGTCCCGTGTACACGGGGTCTAGATTATCTAATTCCCAGACAAGGCTATACTGAAGGGCAGAGTCTCATCTGGGAAGGTTGAGAGTTCGACAAGCCTGCCGCGAGTCAGGTAGCAAACTGCCTAGGTCAAGGCGCTTACCAGTCTTACCTCTGACAATGGACGCGTTCATATCATCACTTGTGATGTAATGTTTCCTCCACAACGCTTTCAGATTATAAATATTAGATAATTGAGAAACTAGTGATGTTACTTTTACTTTTGATAAAGGAAATTCTGCCAGAAAATAGTGAATTTATTTTTATATTTTTCCCTTTTACGTAAATATGATTTCAACTTTTTCTATATGATTTTACCACTGTTTCCCCTCGTATGTTTGTACTTCCTTTAAAAATAACATACACAAGCATATAAGTATACATACATACATAGGACACAAACACGGACAGAGACACACGCACACATTTTTGTACTTCCTTTAAAAATAACATACACAAGCACACACTCATGTATACATTCATATATTGGATACAAGCACAGACACACACAGACAGACACACACACACACATATATATATATATATATATATATATATTCCCCGATTACTTTCACCATATAAAACCATATCTAGATCTATACAAACACACACACACACATACACGTATATATATATATATATATATATATATATATTCCCCAATTATTTTCACTGACATCTGAGACCATCTTCAGGGTTTGAATATCTATAGATTTGCTATGCCTCAAAATTGTCACATTTTTAGATTAACCTTCGAACCGTTGTATCTTAGAAATGTTTAAAGATATCTTACTGGAAGTCTCCTCGTTTTTTTTTTACATTATTTGGCACTACTTTGAACCATAACCACCTGATCCAGATTTTATCTCTACTCTTTTCTCTTTTTTAAACTTATTCACTGTTTACTTGATGGTTCTTGAATGAAATTTGAAAATGGAAACCAGAGTATGTATATTGTTACCATTGCTGTAGGCCTAAAAGTTCATTTACCTTGTCCATTTAGGAAGACATAGTGGTGCAGACATAAAACGATTTTAACCTGTTCTCTCTCTAGTTGAATAACTCAATGAGTTTTAAGTGTTTCTTACGATAAATGGGGTCAATATGGCTAAATGTCTTATCTGAAAACCTGGAAAGAAGAAACTCAATTTGTATAGTCTTTCGTGTATTTTTTTAGATATTAAACTTTAAACATTTTGTGAGGAATGACCAATTACGTTATCTTGTTACACGATCTGGACGATTTTACTGTTACCCCCTATATATATATATATATATATATATATATATATATATATATGTATGTATGTATCCTGATGTGAATTGAATTTCTATGGCTGAATGGGTATATATATATATATATATATATATATATATATATATATATATATATATATACTATGCAGGGACTCATGATTATTTCGTCTTTCGCTATATGATTTTCACATTGTTAGTCTTCGAATGTATTTTTTGTTTACTTTAAAAATAACGTAGAAATATTGACTCATATATGCATACATACATATACAGTATACAGAGTACACACACACACATATATATATCATACATATAATATATATATATGTCATATACATATGTTTATATATATGTATTATATATATATATATATATATATTTATATATATATAATATATATATTATATATATATATATATATATATATATATATATATATATATATATGTCATATATATAACACCTGAATTGTAAGATGACACGCACACATATATATATATGTGTGTGTGTGTCTGTGTGTGTACGTGTGTGTGTTTGCAGAGTCTCAAATTAGTCAACAGTATTTTTGTTATTTGTAGTTCCCATTGAAAAATACATCAAATATTCAAATGTAATTTTCAATCTCTTTCAGACGAATTACATTTGGTACATTCTTCTTGCATGCAGTGTATTTCCTTGCTTTTGTTTCCTTATCTTGCTTAATCAGTATTTAATGTACGTCGCCGACGAACGAAGCAAGGATGAAACGAATTTCGATTCCTACGTTATTTTATTGTTGCTTTTTTTTAAATGTTATATAACATCACGTTCCGTCCAGGATATTTTTTTTTCTCCTCTTTCGAATTCCACGCTCGTTATTTGCTTTCAGTTTTTGGAGATATCATAAGTTTCCTTTGTCTATGAATTAATGGAATAAGCTGTCATCATAAATGTGGAAATATGAAAGATACTTTGTCTTTTATAGCTGTCCATGCAATGAAAGAATTACCCTCAATTCTGTTCACTTTAGGACCATCAGTATGAGTTCTGCTACATTATGTCCACAGTTAATTGGCTGAATCACAGAACATTATCGATTTTATGCTTTATTGGCATTTTATGTCTTTTACTTTTATTGTCTTTTACTTATAAATATTTCCTGGCTCCTTTTTTTTTGATAAACTAAAATTACGTATTAGTCGATTTCAAAATGATCGTATATAACATAGCAGTAAATTATCATTGTCAAATATTTACAATTTCTAATCATTTTCTTAAAGTGTTATAGATAGACGAATTTTTTAATGTGTTATAGATAGAAGAATTGTACACTGACCCTGCGTAGGGGATGTGAGAATTGATCTCAACGTATCAGTGTCACATTTAACCGAAAGCCATGTTTAAATCTTAAACACAAACGTTAATCAAATTATAAGACATCAACATATAAGAAAAAGTATCATGAATATCTGATTCGGTCAATCATTTTTCATAATAGTCAGACAGCCAAGAAGACTTCGATTTAACGGACTTTCTTTGATTATAATCTCAAAGAGCAATGATGCAATTCTGAAGTTCTGCCAAACTAACACATTTCCAACTTTGGACTACAATACAGCGATGAAGGTGAGAGAAAGATAAGACGAGACGTACAAGTCATTTCTTTAACAGAAAAAAGGGGGAGAAAAACCAATATCTGAGACGAAAATCGAGATTGATTTCTCATTCAATTATTAAAGCCAAAAAAAAAAAAGAAAATTCAAATTTGGATTGCAGCGAGCATTCTGAGGTCAGACGTGATGAATAACATAAATGAAAAAAAAAAATTAAACCCTAAATTATCATTTATTTTCACTTGAAGCGAATGATAACATGATATATATTCGGCAGCTACCCTCATTGTAACGACTTGAGTCAGCAGAGAGGGTATAAATTCAATAACACCGGTAGCCAAGTAACGACCACCAACGTGATCGGTCGGTTATATGATTATATATATATATATATATATATATATATATATATATATATATATATATATATATATATATATAGACGCAGCTAGGGAAAAATATTGATAGGGGCACCCGTACCGGGGAACTGTTGACCGTGGCAGTACCCACCTCATTGCACTAGAGGTTGCGGTGAGTGGGCAATTGGGTGTAGGCGCTTCACATTGAACCAAATCTTGTGTCATGTGACTTTTCTATGGAGAGTCAGGTAAATGCATACACACACACAAAAACACACACGCACATATAACCACACGCGCACTCATACATACACATGCGCACATATCTATCTATCTATCAATCTATCTATCTATCTCGATCTACATACATATGCACACACACACACACACACACATATATATATATATATATATATATATATATATATATATATATATATATATATATATTATTATTGTTAAACGTAGAGAGCAGACAAACCTACTAAGGTTTCACCTCAGCGGATCGTCGGGGAAGGCCGGCCCCTGACGATCCGCTTAGGTGAAACTTAGGTAGGTTTGTCTGGCTCTAGGTTTAACAATATATATATATATATATATATATATATATATATATATATATATATATATATATATATATATATATATACTTAAACCTAGAGAAAACTGGATCTTCAGGGAATGTCGGCATTCCGATTAGACGAAACCGTGGTAGGTTTGTCGGGCTCTCTATGTTTAACTAGGTCTGCTCTACTCATTGTATTGAGCACTTTATTTAGTTGTTTCGGGTACTCGCATCGGAGTTTTTTTTTTTTTGGGCTTTGAACTCGTATGTGGGACGATTATTTTCAGTTAACGTACATGTTCTATTTTTATACCTTTTCCCCCTTTGATATTGGCTTGTTTATATGCAAATCAATACACCGAAGGTTTTCCGAGCGAGTATAGTTTCTATTAATATATATATATATATATATATATATATATATATATATATATATATATATATATATATATATATATATATATATATATATATATATATATATATAAAACACAGTTCGTAATATTTGGCGTATAAGACTCAGGATTTCTTCATACAAAATCGGGTACAAAAGTTTACTGCCTCTTATAATTTAGTTTAGAATTTAATCCCATTTTATCCTGCATTTAAAACAGATAGCAACGTGGTCGAATTGAATTTATTTTTTACTGGAGACATAATACCTCTCTAATGTCATATTGCAACAAAGGGAAATAATTCACAACTACAAATCGGAAGGCAGAATGAATAAACCAGAGTATGAAGACATCGACGTCTGCGAAGAGTTCGCCATCACTATCATTGTCGAAGCTTTCAAGCAATGTTGTCTTTCGAACGAGCACGACGGCACTCAAGATGACATCCTGTAAGCGGAATTCATTCAGAAACGTGGTCTACAAAGGTCCTGCATACGAAGAAAATAATTGAAAAATTATCCGCACTCATAACACAGATATGTTATGGCGAACGTGCAGATAATTTTTTACCTACTCTCTAAGATATTCTGGAAAAATGATATAATTATATATAAATTCAAACGAACGACTGTTGCAAATGTAGCAGCGGTTCTTAAAACAAAACTCTAATCTTAGGTTCAGATATGATTTCACAACCACTGCATCGTTACCATTAATCCATAGCGCCATAGTAAAACATCGCGATACCAGAAGGCTTTGTCATCTTTTGGTCATATTGCAGTTATTCAAGATACAAGATGAGGTGTCTATCCCATTTTTAAAGTGTATCTTTTTTGCATCTACAGGTAAGTTATATAAGGATATAATTGAAAAGGATTACAATAGGAAAATTCTTAATCATAGATAAAATATTTCTAAAGAGCTGGATTTTTAAAAAAAAGCACACTAATTATGTAGTTATAAAAATAATCACCAACTCCACGCAAAAAAAAAAAAAACAAAAAACAAATAAATAGCATAATAACAATCTGTAAGAATTTACGAAAAAAATGAGTATTTAAAATATTTGACTGGGCTTGATATATGTTTAATCATTTCACGCCAAGTAAGGCGGAAATGATACGAGTACGTTTGGGATTACAGGGGGTGAAAGTGGAAGAAAATACTCAGTACAGGGAAGACTGCCGAAAGGTCAAAAGATGAAAGCGATTCAAGAAGACAGAAGATATCGAATGATGTTGCATTTAAATGTTTGTTTGAAGATTGAAATTATCAGAGAAGCCAATAAACGGAAGAGATTTCCGCAGGTGTAAAGTGCAAGAAAAAAAACTTTTGAAATAGAAATATCGGTTATATTATGCAATTTCAACAGTAAAAGAGTTGGACCTAGATGCCAATCTAGCAGCGCGCTTTAATTCATATAATCGGGGCACCACGGATATAATATTGTCAGAGCAATTGCCATGAAAATATTGGTAAAAAAAAGAAAACAAAAAAAAAACAAAAAAAAAACCCCCAAAACAATGGGAGTCTACGTTACGTGGGAAGACTGCCGAAAAAGCAAAAAAGATGAATATATTATTATCGATTATATCACAGAACCTCCACGGGATTTTGTCAAGTATTTGAAGATGTACAGCTGGAATACCTGACCAGATATGGCAACAGCATTTTATGTATGAAACATGTTTTACCATATTAATAGTATTTCTCAAAGAAAGTTCTCTCAGTGATACTTTATTTTTTACTGTATTGCAGTTCTTCATCTTCTGTGTACAGTATTACTTCAGAAAGTTGACGATCATGACTCTCCACATCTTCCTATCTGCTGCTTCTTTGCCTGCTCTTGCTATGTTCTGTTTTTTTTTTTATCATTACTCACAATCCCTTCCATACTATCCATTTTTAAAAAGCTTGTTAAGTATGTTACGATCTGTTTTACTCTACCCCACTTGCATTCATTATGTCCTATGCGTATCAAATTCTCCATGCTGCATTATCCTCAATATGCGGCCTAGAAAGTTCAAATGTCTCTTTGTGATTCTATGAATAACGTCTTCTTGTTTCCATTTTACTTGAAACTTTCTCATTAGTCATATCTTAATTTCGTATTATCCTCAGGATAATTCTGTAGCCTCAATTCTTTATTTAATCGGCGAGGAGATTGTTCAAAATACATTGCCATAGACGAGGACATATTGCATAAAAGTTCAGCACTTTTAAAGTTATAAAACTAACAAATTTTATCGTAATACAAAAAGAGAAAGCAAGCTATCTGTTTTAATTTATGTCAATTTTTACAAAGCATCGATGAAAAACAGAATTGGAATAACAATGAGATTTTTATTATCATTGGAAATTCAACTAAATGTAGAAATTTAATAAATCTTTTTGTTCTGATTATTCGATGAGCGATTGAATGTATTTTATTCAAATAATTTTTATAAAAGTAAATACAGGTGTGGTATTGTAACATCACTTGTAGTTGGATATCTAGATCAGAGGCGTATTTGGCCATTTTACCATGGCGGTTACAGCTGTACTGTCAACCTTTTTAAATACTGCGGTCCTTTTAAGACCAACATACCAAAATTGAACTGTCTCTGAATTCTTAGTTAAAAGTCTTTTCATCAGAAAAATTTTTTCATAATGTCAAATAGAACAACGCATATATCTGCTTACATTGTCCTTAGCAGGCAAATTTTACCGACTAATTGCCAATTAAGGAGATATAGGAAGTCAGTATGACAGAATAATTTCAATTCTTGCTAATTGAAAACCTGCTTGTTAGCCACGAAGTGAAAATTCTCACAAGAAAAAAAAAATCTGAAGGAGAAGTGCTTTCGGTAAATAATCACTCTCTCTCTAGTGAATTGCTAATTTGTTAATCTATGGTTGAATGAAAAGACACTAAAGGCCGCCACATTCGACATCTTCATCTTTATTTTTCAGAAAAGGAAAGTGTAAGAGATAAAATAACGGTGAGGTCGAGGCCGTGTCTCAAAACGGAACATTTGCACCTGATTTATCATTTACAATACCACATCATTTCTTAATAGTTGATATTTTAATAAAGAGATATTCCAAAATTTTACAGATTATAATACGTTTTTTAAAATAAAATTCTTCTTTTATTCTTTCTGATCTTGACTGTGTCTGAAATATTACCGTAATTTCTCGAAAATAATACTCACCCAACAAACGATCCAAAAATTAAAAAATATATCTATCGCTATGTATGATACACACTATAAATTTTATCAAAAGAAAATAATTACAAAGAAATTTTTTAGACCTTGACATTAAAAATAAAATCGAAACTAAGTGGTTAAAATAATGTTGAAAATTACCACGCGGTTTTCCCAATAAATATAACATTTTATTTACTGCCAAGATGTTGTCAAAACGTGTGAGTTATAGGGCAAATTTTAAACAAAAAGTAATAGAATTAGCAGAAAGAATAGGAAACAGAGCTGCAGCTAGAGAATATGAGTTGAATGAGGCTAGCAGACGTTTATTTTGAAAGAATAAAAATGAACTAAAAAAGTGTAAATCAAATGCCAAATCTATAGGTAGAGGAAGAAAAGCTCAATATTCAAATATGGAACAAAGTTCAGTTGAATTTGGGAAAGAAAGAGAATCAAGATTTTTATAGATTATTTATTTTTTCGCCAAACGAAAAATGCGGTTACTGTTAAACATAAATTTACTGACAAAGAATGTTTCACTTATTGTTGGATTTAAAATGAAAATTGGGATAATATTTTTCTTATTTTAGGACAACATGTACGTATTTATAAATCAATAACGAAATTTTTTTTGTTTAAACCTATTTATAATATGCACCCCTATTATTACCTGCAATTTAAAGTAAAAAAAGTGGGTATTATTTTCGAGGAATTACTGTACTTTGTTTTAATAAGCGACAAATAAAGAATTCATCAATAATCATTATCTTTTGTAATTGAAATAGATATTGTTTTATTAACGAGACCAGAGAATAAAGCACGCATTAAGATTCTGTTATTTGATAATCATATCATTTCCCTTGTGAAAATCACGGTTTCTCTGTATGACTTTTTTTTCTTTGTTAGTATGTAGTGGTAACTGGTATTTAAAATATAGAAGGAGCCTAGAATACAAAAAACTAAGGCAGAAAACTGAAGGTAATGATTGAAAGTAACTAAAAGACAAACCGAAATATATTATCAGTAGACATAATCTCAAAAATGTAAAATACGCAGGAGGCATTGTGTTGGTGGTAAACTCAAAAGAAAAACTAACAACGGCTTACGGTCTAAAAAAACGAACAAACGCTTCCGGTCACATCACGTAAAAACACCGGTTTCCGGTAGATAAGGTGATGGGTGACTGCTTTGGAATACCAGGGGCTGTAAACTTGGATGAGTGGGAGTTGTAATGAATGGCGCGGAATTTGTTAATCGAAAAGCCGAGTTCCAATTCAAATTGTGTTCGTTATTTTCACCTACGCATAAATACCATTGGGTTTGTATAAATCCACCTCTTCTTCCCCAGCGATGGGTTAACTAGTAAAAATTTGATCACTAAAAGACTTTTATCCTCATCTTTGTCGGCATATTTATTACAACGTTTCAGCCGTTGTACACTCTGGCCTTCTTAAGGTAATTGGAATGTCGAACTGAACCCTTTATTTCACTCACTGGAGTAGACTGTTCTAGTCCCACTAGCCATGTTTAATGGATGTCAGTTATCAGTTATCTCCCTCTGAAAGTTCTCCACTGCCTTTACCAGGTATTGAACTCCCACTCTTTGGGTCTTGCCACTAGATTTAGCCAACGCCTTTATCCACTGTGCAATATGTCCTTGACATTCTAACTACCTGAAAATGGCCGGAGCGTACAACGGCCGAAACGTTGTAATAAATATGGCGACAAAGATGAGGACAATAGTCTGAATAATTTAAATAATGTACATCTCATCTCAGAAATATCGACAGATAAAAGACTTTTATTTAAAAATAAAACAATCTTACAACATAAAAAATATTTTCTGATTTTAATGACCTATAAAGGATTGATAAACCTTAGAAAACGAATTAATCAATAAATCGTAGGAAAGTCTTACGCAATGAAGAAAGGAAGGAAAGAAGAAAGAATATATAACCCTCCACGACTTGAAGGGATAGGAAACATAGTGGTGAGATAAAACTGTTGGAATTTTCTTTTGCTTCGACATGTATAATATGAGATGGACAACGTTGTTTTCATACAGGCAATGTCTACTGTATCTGTCTATATCTCTGAGATGTGTCCTCAATGATCTCAGTGATTGAACTAATGGTGTAGGATCTTATAAAAAAAACACGGAGGTCATAGCAATTATCATATTTTCTTTATATCCGTGAATTCTTTCAGCCAGAGGTAAGCGAAGCACGTTTTAAACGATATAGCATAGTAGCGATAGAAATCTCCCACGAATCGAAAGCTGCACTCAATAAAATGCACAAAGAATAAATTACAGAAAGTGTTCGCCTCAAGACAATAAAATCGGCGGCCATTTTAAAAAAAAAATTCGAAGACGATCATTACAGCGTTAGTTGCCTATAATTGCTCGTTTTCTTTCTTTCTTTCCTTCTTTCTTTCTTTCTTTCTTCAATTCAAATGATTTTTTGTTCAATTTGATCAATAAAACAAGCTTTTTTTTATTCAATAAAATTTCGCTTTATTCATTTATATCTCCGAAGTATTTCTTCCTGACGATCTTGTACAGTTATTTTATTTTACTTTTTTTTTTGGAACAAAAATATGCTTGAACGGAAGAAGCCTTGCAAATGAACAAGCATTTACACAATGAAGTCACATAATGTTTGACGTAATATCTCCCTACAATAAAGTAGAATCTCTCCATATTTTTTACCAATGATTTTCAGAGGAGATAATTGAAACTGAACATCCGTTATGGAATAATTTATATGATTTTCATTCCTTTATCTATTGCAATATTATAAGAAAAGCACACGTCGGTTGACTGAATGACAATATCAAATAATAGGTTTAAACAAAAGGAAACAAAGATTAAATATTCTTGGCTGTCTGAAAGGAAATCAGTGAGAGAAGATCTTTTAAATGTCGATTTTACGGAAAGAAAGAAAATTCCCAGGATGTGTAATGCGAATGTATGGAAAAATAAATGAAATTACGTGAATATGCGTGTTGCAGCCAGACGAAAGAGGCGGAGTGTTGGCCATGATGTTTTTCGAAAGCGAGGCCGTTCCGAGCTCTGTTTTTTTTTTTTTAATTGTTCGGTACTTAGGATCCTTGCAGTTAGTATCCTGTTTTCAGGGTTGGGTTTTTGTGGGTTTTTTTTTTCCATTCCGTCAGGACTTCTTTCCTTCGGAGTAGTAGAATCCTTTACCCGACTGATCAATCGCCGTCAAGTGAAGGTACTCGTCTTCCCTTCCGTTCAGAACTCGATCGCACTGCCTCGCTGAAGTCTTCTTAACTCTATTCTATGTTTGAGTCCGAAGGAACTTCTTCGGATCCCCTTGGGGATATCTTTCCTGACAGTCAAGTGCAGCTGGGGCTGGAATTAATGTTCAGGTAGAGTCTATAGGACTCCGTGAATCGAATGATTTTTTGGGGGGGGGATTACGACAGGGTAAAGATAAGACAGTTTCAAGAATGTATTTTTCTGGGAAAGTATTATGTACAGTGGCCTTGGCATACCGAGAAACTGACTCAGGTTCCTTCAAACCAAGGAAGTATCATTTTGGATCATATAGCGCAAGACTTGGAGAAGAGAGGAATTTGTAAGGAATATCTGGAAGCTTTTCGCCAGCAATCTCTTTAAGAATTATACTTGGATCCCACATCGGCCCGTCACGAAGACTGACTCCACCAAAATGCAACCGGTGTTTAACTACAGCTTAAAGTCTTGCAACTCTCTCTTTCTCTCTCACTCTCTCTCTCTCTATCTCTCTCTCTCTCTCTATCTCTGAATGAGGCTGCTTATCCAGGAGGGAATATGACGGATGATATACTGAAATTGCTGCTCTCTTTGCGAACGGATGATTATGTCCAGTTAGCGGACATGAAGAAAGAGTTTTCGATGATTCACCTTGAACTAGGGGCTGACAAGAACCAATTCTGCTTCATCTGTAAGGACGGAAACCGCTGCGCTGCTTCCAAATTCCACCATTATTTTGGGGTGCACCTCCAACCCCTTCATACCGAGGTGTATACTGAAGTAACATGCAACCCAATTTCCCTTTGACCCATGTCGCTCAATGATGGAGAATCATTTTTATATGGCCAACTTAGAAATGACTGAGGAAGATCCTGTGAGGCTGCTTGAACTACACTACCTTTCTAGGACCGACTGCAGAGGGGATGGACTGCACTGCCATCTTGCAGCTTTAATTACCTAGACCCCAGGAATGAGATGAGCCTCGATTGTACCTTAGGTACTCACAGTAGTGAGTGGGAGTAGGTGCTGGTTTAATGGTACTGTCCCCTCTTGTATAAAATTTGTGTAGCTCTCATTTCATGCAATACCGATTCTTTGACCAAGAGACAGATCCTTTCCGAGGCGACTAAATTGTTCAACCACTTGTTTCTCTGTCTCCCCGAGACCTTGCGGAGTCGGGCTCTTGTTGGTGGGTTGTGGAATAGAGGTTTGGGATGGGATGATCAGGTCCCGGAGGAATTCCAGTTTAAGTGGCAGAGCCCCACGCGGGAACTCTTCAGCCTGAGTCACCTTCACTTCGATCTGAGAGTGTCAAACTGGAGACGCCTCCACGGAGGCATATGTGTTTGCCGCTTATGTTAAGCAAAACCATCACTTCAAATTGATTTTGCAAAGGCTAGGGTTGCTCTTTTAAAGAACCAGACTCTTCCTACCCAGGATCTGAAGGCAGTCTATCTGTATCTAAAGTGTCTGTCTGTTATCTTGAGCAGCTGCAAGGAGTTTCTGCCTCCCAAATTGTACGTGGCAACGGATGGCCACGTTGTGTTGTCTTGGATTCTCTCTAGGTCTATTCCCAGCAAACATATTTTTGCAAGGAATAGACTGAGGGATGTTTTCCAAATGAGTAGGGAATTGAAGATCCACTTTTCCCTGGCACCCTCCTTCAAGAATGTTCTGACTACCCATAATCCAGCGGACCTCACCACTAGAGGATTGTCCTTGAGGAGGTTTAAATCCGACCTTAAATTTTAGTGCCATGGAAACTTCTTGGCTGAGTGGCGGTGGGGTTCGTTGGCCAGCCCTGAAATTAATTTACCTTAGCAGATGCAGCCAACTTGTTGCTTGAGTTCGTAAACACCTCCGTCGTTCTCGAGGAGGAATATCCCTCCATCAACGCTTTGGATCGTTTTTCGGGATTTAGGCTCCTGTTGAGAGTTGCGACCTTCGTATTCAAAT
This sequence comes from Acanthosepion pharaonis, assembly GCA_903632075.3. NCBI lineage: Eukaryota > Metazoa > Mollusca > Cephalopoda > Sepiida > Sepiidae > Acanthosepion > Acanthosepion pharaonis. The sequence goes on along the minus strand of CAHIKZ030000781.1, from coordinate 503,777 downwards.
TTATTAGTAAACTGCAAGAACTGCGAAGGGAAGGTCCTGATCTATTTGATAAAGGTCCTTCAGCGTCAGACATTTTCTGAGTAGCTTGAATTCCTTTTGGATTCACCCGGAAAGTCGTTGCCTTGTCTGGTCTAGGCACTGTATCCCTTCCTTGATCGGGATGTGATGATTCGTTCCAGTGCTAGAAAAAGTAGGCCTTCTCATTTTAGCTACGAGATAAAAAAAAAATGCTGGGAAAAAGTTGATCATCATGGATTGCCACTTGAGACGCTGAGTTAAGACGCAGTGAATACTTGGTTCCCCAAGACAGACAGGTCGTCAAGAAGATTCTGGTATCAGGCGCCTTGTGCAGGAATTTCAATGCAAGACCTATGCTGCCTCCAACTTTTTCCAGCCTGCTCAATCCACGCGTAGGATTTGAGGTTCCCTTCCGGAATAATGGCGCCCACTTCATAGGATATGTTTGGATTAAGGGAATTACAGAAAAAAAGTATTTACAGATCTTCACCTTTCTGAGTGCCCGTTGGGGTCATATAAAGGTGGTGGCTGACATGAGCGTCTTTTCCTTTTTTTTCAAGCCTTTGTCTAGTTTATCAACGTCTACGGCATTCTTTCCGTCCTGTACAGCGACAATGCCAAGACGTATCTGAGCAGTGCCAGGTTATTCAGCCGTCTTTCTCTTTACCACTAATTACCAAGAGAAATTTGGCACGTGAAACATTAGATTGAATACCACTCCGCTCTTTTCTCCCTGGTTTGTGGGTACTTAGAGAAGCTTCCAGACATTAAAGAATTGCCTATACAAGGCAGAGTCAAGGCTAACTAATTCTTTCTCCTGACGATCATATTGAATATTGAGAGGGTTGTGAAAAACCGTCCTCTGACTTAACGTGAGTCCCAACTTCAATAGCATCATCAGACCGAATAAAATCCGTGCATTGTTGCTATTCATAGGAGGAAGTCATCTTTCCATGTCTCAAGATGTCGACGTTGCAATCGGTAATCCATTGTATTTGATATAATTAGTATCTCCTCGACTTCCGGGAGAGGTCGCACGGACGCTCCCAGAAGCTATACAGAAACCACCTCAAAATGAATAGCTTAATTCTTGTCAAAAGTCCCCTCGCCCCTCAAACCCAGACCTTTCTGGATCTGAGGATCTCTTTTAGAGCTATTCAGCGATGTATGACGGTGTCATCATTTGATGCCTACTATACAACACCATGTCTCAAGATGTCGACGTTCAATCGGAAATTAATTTCCTTCTCGCTCTTTCTTCTGGCACTCATGTGAATGATGCCTACTATACAACACCGCTTCTGGGGGCGAGGCCATTTTTGGTTTTGTACTGTCTGCAACGTCCCTCAGGGAGATATGGGTATAATTGCTTGCGACTTCTGTGAAAAGTGGTTTCATTTCGGATGCGTGAGGATGAACAGGCCTACATCGGAGATGAGGAAGTGGTATTGTCCTGGATGTGCCCAGCGAAATAGGATTCGTGTTAGGATCAGTTTACTTCCGGTATAAAATTGACGGTGCTGTGTAAGATATGAATTGTACCCGACAGTAGAGCTAAAACTCCAGCACAGAATGAGGGTACCCCGAAATACTTTTGCCTCCAGACAGACCGTGACGACGGCCTGACACCTGTTTGCCCCCAATCAGGTTTACGGTCATACTTGACATGCGCCTGTGATTTCCCTTTTTTTCCGTATTTTTTGTTTCCTGGGAGTGTCTGGAAAAATAAGTGAAATTACCTGATAGTGTGTGGCTTGCGGTCAGACGTCAGGAGCGGAGTGTTTACCATGCTGGTTTCAAAAATTAGCCGCTCCGTGACACTGGTTTTTGTAATTGTTTTACTAGAAGAATTGTGATGCGCAAGTCTGCCACTTTGTTACCTAAGGCCAGCCTTCCTTCCCTTCTCTATTTTTCCCTTGTGAGAGCAGTGTCGCTACGTGAGCTCTTTTTTACTCGCACAGCTAACAAACATCTGCTTGGATTTGGGTCGCGACATAGGCAGTGTTTCGCAACACTTACTGTACCGAAGCGGCTTCTAGCTGCCTTTAGAATCGTAAGGAATTTTTGACAAATATATGGAGCAGGCATTAATTTTTTAAATTTCTACCCTGTCATGGTTTTTTAAATGCTAATGAAACCTATTCTATTCACACACACTCACACACACACACACACACACACACACATATATATATATATATATATATATATATATATATATATATATATATATGAATAAAAAGAGACAAGTGGAAAATCTATTCTTATCTGCCGCGTTTCATACTCTCAGTGGACTTTATCAAAGCAATGTAGAAATTATTTCGTTGCAGGTATTTACATATAAAATGTGTTTCATTAAGAGGTATCAAAGTCAGAAGTAAATAAATCGTTGTTATTTGTGAAAATTTATTTATTGGATCATGTTATTTAAATCATGACAATTATGTGTAAAAGATAATATCGTCCAAATGTCCGTCAAGGTTTCGGCGGCACATCTCCACTCGATGCTCAAAATCTTTGATGACGTCGTGAATAGTTACTTCTCGATATCACTAATATGCCTTTTATCTCATCCTTCAGCTGTTGGATTGCTGTTGGCTTGTTGGCATAGATCTTACATTTTGAGATGACCCCAAATGAAGAAATATAAAAGCGTCAATTCGTACGCCAATTGACTTCGCTTTTCCGAAAGATGAAGCCACCAGGGAACTTCTCATTCAATAAAGCCATTGATTTTTCATTTTCGTAATAGACTTTGATAACTTTAACTCGTTGTTTGATTGTTAATATTTTCATAGTTGAAATTGCCAAAGACTTCAGATATTAAATCTGAAAGAAAAAGAAAAAAAATCATTAGACGCTTAAAGTTAATTCACATTTCAAATCGGTCCGACATATTGGAACACCCTGTACAAAAGCGATGATGTCATTGGTTTACGAAGTATTTTAAAGTTGAGAACGAATAAATGAATAAATTTAAATGAATGTTGTTTAGACTGTGCATATATATATATATACTCTATATATTATTTTCTGACATATTTTTGTTGTACACCATTTCTTCCGAAACATTCGTAGCAAAAAAAAATAAAATAAAATAAAAACAATAAAAATTCAATAAAATTAATTATAAAGGGAGAAAAGCGAAAGCCCCTGACCCTGACGAGTAAAATCTTCTCGACCGTTAGTGTCCTTTATGTTTATCTGTTCGCCCCACCGCTGTGAGCTTGTCTCGATATCTATCTTCTTAGGGGAATTCATCATTTGTCAACTCCGAAACAGACCTCGATGAACGGACGTCCGGGGACCCTCGCGAATTCAACTTACCCAAGGGGAGATAATCGTATTTTATATCCCTATGGATATAGCTAAAATTCATGATCTGTTATGTTTGATTCAGAGAACGAATATAGGCCATCCACAAGAATAAATTTAATATTATACCCTACGGGTTATAAGTTCATCTTGATGATATAATAATTATTTATCGTGATATTTTGGTTGATATCTAGAATAGCTTAGTGTATTTCCTCTTTTCGGTTATTATTTTCACAATATATATCTTTTGCTCTGCAATTACTGATCCTGAATTAGTCGTGCTTTCTTTTGTCGCCTGAAAAATCCGAACTTTATTTACTACTAGGACATTACCTACTCCTCTATATGTTTCCAACTTCATTATCAATATTATTATTATTATCGAGTTCTTCGCTGTTAGGATCATCTCGTCATGTTTCCAGGATTAATTTCAAACGTTAGAAAAATCATTATTGTTTCTTTTTTTTATATTTTTAATTTACAAGCTAGGGGGTCAATCTACGTAGAGGATTACGTTAAGGGATAGTTTATATATAGAGAAATGAAAGATAACGATTAACTTTAGTCTTCAACATGTTAAGATTGTAGTGATCGGGAAACATCCTCTGCAGAGTTTGTTCCAAGGGTCAGTAGTTCACGAGGAGAAGCTATTTGTATGGGACTTACTTCTTGCCAATGGAATATGGAAGAAGTGTCTGTGGTTTGTAAGTATTTAAATAGTATGGCCGGTCCTAGCCGGGAAGGTCATAAGGATAATGTTAATATTTGTATCAAGAAACGTTTCCATGAAGATGAATATTTGGCACGCATTAATCGAACAATTAGTTTTATTTCTAAAATAAAATTATTAATAAGGTTACACAGGGCGATTATCTCCCCTTGGGTAAGATGAATACACAAAGGTCACGCGAAGTCCGACGACCGACCTCTGTTCCGGAGCTGAAAAACCACGTATCTTATGTATTCACCTAGGAAGATAGACGTCAAGACAAGTGTGGCACCATTTACCAGGGAAAAAAGAAAGGAAAGGAAAAAGAGAAAGGAAAGAAAGGAAAAGAGAGGCGAGACCCAATCGTGGATGATAGAAAAAACACCCACGACCAGAGACAATTGATAATGTTATTTTGATAAATAGCAAATGGCGAAAAAGTTGTCATTACAATGGCAGAAGAATCCTAGGTGGATGGGGGGAATCGACTGTGTTCTGTCGATGAACTTGTGTTATCGGGGGATAGATAAGAGCAGCTCAATGCGGAAAACATCTAATTAGCAAACCACAGACCGACTAGCCAAGAAAAACTCCAATTGAAAATGTTATTTTGATAATTGACGAAAAACAGGTGAAATACAGGGCTTTGGATAGATATGAAAAATTAACTGTGTCGTCCGCTGAGCTGCACACGAAGTAACGGCTGACCTTTTTTTTTTGACAAAGACATCTTTGACTGTGATAACAAAACTATGTTATCAGAAAGGTGCACCAAAGAATGACTAAAACCATGGAACTGTACGGACGACGGTATTGTGTTGAGTAGACCACCCATTCTGATAATTAGCGATAATCTGACTGATGAAGTCCAGATGAGAACAAGGGTTATGACCATCACCGGTCGCATTGTTCAGGAAAATACTATTTCCTAGACTAATATCATTTTTCCTTTTAGTATTGCTGGTGTTTTCTTATCTAGCTTTTCGTATAAGTGATGTAGAGATGAATACAGTTCTCCAAAAGAGGAACTGGCCTTTTCTAAATACATTTAGACTGACGCCGCGAATCATCAGATTTTTTTTAAGCATTCAACCCCAAGCAAGGCAGGAAGCCACTAACACGCAAGAGGCTACAGAGTTAGAGCGAGAACAAAGAGGAGTGATAGAGGAAAGGATGAAGAGAAGGTTAGGGGATAGATCAGGGCATCTGGAGACGTCAATTGACGTTACATTTGAATAGTTGGAGATTATAGCTATTTAGGAAAACAAGAAATGGTGAGGGAGTTTCACAGGCGTGAAGTCCGAGACATGAAGCTATTGGAATAGAAGAGACGACTAGATTTAACAGTTTCGACAGTGAAACGGTGAGAGCGAGATGCCAGCCTAGTTGAACGCTTAAATTCATGAAGTCTGGGAACCAGCGAAAGCAGCTCATTGGAGAAGTTACTGTGAAAGTATTTGTAAAAAAGACAGAGGGAGGCAACGGCACGTCTGTGAGAGAGCGGCTGCAGACGAGATTCCAGATCAGGGCCAAATTATATTGCATATCCTTCTTTGTATTTTATCAAGGAGAAGGAATAATCAAGTAGCGAGTTACACATCTAGCTTCTCCGTTTACTCCATATTTCACCAAGACAACGTCGGCTCCAAGCAACATATTACATCTTGATTGTGTTATTTTCATTCAAAGCAATGAAGACATAACACCAGATCATTTAAGATCGGCGATAAAGATTTCTTTTAAAACTTTGAAGCTGGAAAAGATAATTGGAAGTAAATACAATCCAGCGACTTGATAGTATGATATATGTTATCGAAGCTGGACGATTTCGTCATAAGAAATATATTAATCAATTGAGGACTAGATATGCACTGAAGAAGCAACCAGTACAATTTAACTTACCGATGGACATATTTTTGAAGTACCTATTCCTAAAACTGAAGTTACAATACAACGTGAGCATGAAGCGAACATTAATCCGACTGAAACATTGGAAGTGGACCCATGTCGAAAAAAGTGTATTCCTTCTGTTTTTTTCTATAAATATTTTCATGGTATCTGCTCTGACGCGTTATTTTCACTGGTGACCTGACTGCGTGAATTTAAGCGTGCTACGAGGTTGGCATCTCAATCACACCCTTTTAACGTAGAAACAGTTAAATGTAACTGTCTTCTACTTCAACAACTTCTTTTCTTGCACCTCCTGAACAATGGAACTCCCTTCTTCTTACTTCACTGATAACTATAATCTTCAAAAATGTAAATGTAATATCATTCGATACATTCTGTTACCTTGATCCTTGTTCTTACTTTTATTCCCCTCCGTTCCTCTTTTTATCCTTTCTTCAATCCCGCCAGGTCTTTCCCTTACTTTCACACGCTGTAGCCCCTTGAGTATTAGAGGTACTCCCGCCTTGCTTGGAGTGAAATGCTTTAAAAACACGAAAAGGCGATGCAAAGTGATAGGTCTTGATTTGGGGGTCTCGACTCCAGTCACTTTCTCACCGATGTAATGTGGCTTCTCTCTGTCTTTTCTAAAAATATTTCCATGGCATATGCTCTGACGAGTTATTTTCATTGGTGACTTGACTGCATGAATTTAAGCGTGCTACTAGGTTGGCATCTCAATCACGCCCTTTTAACGTAGAAACAGTTAAATGTAACTGTCTCTTCTACTTCAACAACTTCTTCTCTCGCACCTCCTGAACAATGGGACTCTCTTCTTCTTACTTGCTGTCCTGATAACTATTATCTTCAAAAATTTTAATTCAATCGATATTTTCTTTTGGCTTGATCTACGTTCTTCTTTTTATCCTCCTCCTCCATTGTTTTTTTAACCTTTCCTCACACCCCATACCAGTATTTCCCTTTAGTTACACTCTCTGTAGATCCTTGCATACTAGTGGCACTCCCGCCTTCCTTGGGGTGAATTGCTTAAAAAAAACAACATAACTTTTCTTTCAGCAAGATGGAGAATCTCCTCGTTATGCTTTGGCAGTAAGGGACTACCTTAACCAAATCTTCCCACGGCGTTGGTTCGGATGGAGAGGCAGCATCGAATGACCACCACGTTCACCTGACGTAAAGACAATGGATTTCTTTTTGAATTATAATAAAGAAGAAGATTTATGAGATAAATCCTCACACAGTAGACGAATTAAAAGAATACATCTCAGACGTTTATTAAAGTTGATCGGGATTTGTGCCGTGCTATGTGTCATAGTGTTCTGGAGAGGTTCGAGGAATGTTGCAATGTTGAAGTAGGACATTTTTTGCACTTAAGTGATTAAACTGTGCTAAAAAAAAGTAAGTAAAGTGTTAAACAAATGTACATAAATATTTTTGAACAAATATGTTTGCAACAAATAGATATAAATGAAATAAAATTGGTTTTAAAATTGTAAAGTTCATGCCTGCTATGTGTAAGACTTCTTTTGGTTCACCCTGAAATAATTCTTGTCCAAGGCATGTTGAAAGATATTTTATATCTAAATTATTTTCTGTTCTAGTAGCCCAATAACATCTTTCGAATCCCTTCATAACAAGTGATGATAAACAATAATGGGAAAATAGCCGAAACGTCATAAATATTCATTTCATAACCTCGAGCGATATATTAATTACACTGGAAATCGTCGTCTCGGCTAGGAAATATAGCAGAGTATAATATATAAGTCGGCGTTGAGATTGAAATCCAAATTTCGTATGTTGACTGACGACATTAGAAACACCGTTACGAAATCTAAATAATACGGCTTTTTTGACATAAATATCATAGATCTACATTCTATTAATTTGTATACATTCTTAATATCTTTCTTTATTGCTTTAAGTGATCAAAATAAAAATTATAAAAAAACATTTAAAATATGTAATTAAGAAAATTGTATATTTCAGTGACTGATTAAATTTACACATTGAAGCGCGACTATTACAATAATCTTCGTTCATTCAAAAGCTCTTATCATATGACGAGGGTCCTACGGCCCTCTCAGAAACATGAGCCATAGGCAAACATTTTTGTTGCGGCAACATGATACCAGTTCTTATAAAACTAAAAAAAATCTAACTGAGATTTCTGTCCCATTTTCTGTGTAAGTGAGGCCCGTACAAAGTTGAGATGTGCATGACAATTCTAAAAATGGACAAAACAGTTGGACGAGCAGTCATAAACTATCTTCCAAAAAAATGTATGAGAAAATCTATACGGACAGGGAATATACTCTTGATGAGGACGCCCCTTCTTATGTAACTGCCAAGAGTTGGGCTGCAGATTTTAAGCGGGACAGTGGCAGCACATAAAATGACAATCGCTCATATCTTCCAAAAGCCTCAACCACAGATGAACCAGTTAATGCAATTCTCCGTATGGTTTTGGATGACAAACGTCTTACTGTTCGGCAGAGAGCTAAGTTCATAGGTATTAGTTGTGGTTAGTCTTATACTGTTTTGAGTGAGATCTTGTGAATGGGCATGTTGTCTGCAAGATGCGTCGAAAAATCGTGACACTAGTGCAGAAACTGAAAAGGATTGATATTTTTAGGACACTTCTGACTCGTTTCCAAGCTGAACCTGAGAATTTCCACCGCAGATTAATAAAGGAAAAATGAACCCTGGATTCACCATTCGAAGCTGAATCTAAGATTCAAAGCAAAGTGTAAAAATTCTGATTCTCTAGCCCCGAAGAAATTCAAAAAGGCATCACCTGTTTTTGTTTTGTTTTTATTTTGAAGTCGTAAACATGATAGACTCCTTGGAACAGAGGGAAATAAAAACCTATTTAACGGACATTACTATGCATCAGAATTAAGACAACTGAACGAAGAAATCAAGTCGAAACACATTGGGAAGCTGGAAGGTGCTCTTGCTCCAGGATAACGCCCACGTTTACACTGCTCAATATGCAGCAGCTGAAACAGAAAACAGTGGCTTTGAACTTGCTCCCCATTTCCATTAGCCAACAGTCTTAGCGATAACTACTTCATGTACCTAAATTCAAGATCCCTCCTGTTTGATGTCCATTTTGGAAAGAATCATGAGATCATATGTACATTGGAAAAGTTTTTTGAGGAACCAGGACCACATCTTTTTCCATGATGGAATTGCAATGCTTAACCGTCGATGGACATTGATGTCGAGGGGTACTATATTGAAAAATATAGTGAAAATCTGTCTTCCTTCTCCAGTACCTTCCGGGTGAGACTTAGAAGTTCTCTTGTACAAAAGGGAAAACAATCGTCAACTGTTATGTTTTTGTGAGCTGAGATGACCTAAGGTATATTTTCTGACCGCTAAGTCGGTTGGCGAAGTTGTTTGCATATCTGTCTATATTTCTGAGATGAGGTATTATGCACATTATTTACATTATTCGGACTATTGTCCTCATCTTTGTCGCCATATTTATCACAACGTTTCGGCTGTTGTACGCTCCGGCCTTCTTCAGGTGGTTGGAATGTCGAACTGAACCCTTTATTTCTCTCACCGGGGTAGACTGTTCTAGTTCCACGTGCCATGTTTGATGGATGTCAGTTATCAGTTATCTCCTGTTAATTTCCCTCTGAAAGTTGCCCACTGCCTTAACCGGGTATTGAACTCACACTGATTCTAACCAACGCCTTTATCCACTGTGCCATGTGTTCTCGAGGACATCTGGGTATGAATTTCTGACATCCATCAAACATGGCACGTGGAACTAGAACAGTCTACACCGGTGAGCGAAATAAAGGGTTCAGTTCGACATTCAAACCACCTGAAGAAGGCCGGAGCGTACAATGGCCGAAACGTTGTGATAAATATGGCAACAAAGATGAGGACAATAGTCCGAATAATGTAAATAATGTATTGTCTGCATATATTTTCTACCTAGGACTAGATAATGTTCAAAAGATGTGCATTTAAAATTATTAATATTCTATTCAATTTATTGAGATTAAGATGTTATCATCTGCTATATATATCTATAAACCAACAAATTTCCCGCCATTATATAAAAAAAAATTATTAAATGATGACTAAATACATGTTCTGTCGAAATAGACTTTCATTTTATTTTATAAACTCGTAATCATTTAATTGGCATCTTTGGCGACAACTGAAAGATGCCAAGTCAATTCTTACTTTTACAATTTTATTATAATTATTTTCAAATGCTAATTATCAATCAGCTTTATTATTACTAGCCGAAAATATTTGAAATAGAAACTTTATCCATTCCACTGAAATATTTGTCTTCCCAAGTAGCTATATGTCAGTTCCGTGTCTTCACTCTATCATAACGCCATAGTCTACTATTTATGAGGCAGGGCGTAACAGTTGTGCGAACTAAATTAGGCACTTCTTAATAAAGGGACGGGAATGCAAAATTATAATAGAGATTGTTAGTTGTAATAGTTGTAGCAATAGTATATCAAAAGGTGTAAACAGATAAGTTGCCAGGCAATCAGGAAAATGTATTTAGTTGTGGTCACTGCAAGATGTGAGACGAACTTGCGACTGTAATATTATTTTGCCATTCACACAGTTATACGGATACGACGTATTTGATCCACATATTTGTTTTCTCCATTTGATCTCATTACCAAAGCCCCAAGAGCAACTGCTTATGTGTTTTATAGAGATATTTTTCAGCCTTTGACTCTGTTGCAGTTTTTTTGTGTATATCTATGTACTAGTGAGTTAGCTCAAATGACTTGACTCATTTTATAGTCCACAAATAGAAGGTTAACCAATCAGAAGACGTAGAATATTCAATCCGTCGTGTATAAAGGCGGCCATTTTTGTCTACTCTACCCGAATGTCTAGTTCCAGCTTGTCAGGCGAAGAGAAACAGACGGACGAACTATGCTCTTCTACTTTTACCAAAATATCCACTGCTAACCTGAACAACGCTTTCCTACTGTCTTCGAAATATTCACTGCTAACCTCTGGATTTTATACTCGAAGATGACCGTCATCATGAATAACAGACCCCAAGCAAGGCGGGAAGTCCACGAGCACGCAGGGGATTACTGAGCGTGAGCCTGAGAGAAAAGACGGGGTATAGGGAAGATTGAGGGAAGTAAAAAAGCTGAACGGGGATTATGGCAACAGAAGATAGCGATTGACATTGCATTTAAATATTTGAACATTGTAATTATCAGGGTAGCAAGTAAAAGGAAGAGTGTTCCATGGTCAAGAAGTGCGAGAAAAAGAAGCTTTTGGAGTAGAAGTGGCGGTTACATTTAACTATTTCAACAGTAAAAGGAGAGAACTAGATTCCAATTTAGTAGAACGCTTACAATAATATGGCCGGGGCATCAGGGGGAAAACCACGTCAGCGCAGTTGCCATGGAAATATATGTAGAAAGGATAGAAGGAAACCACATCACGTCGGTGAGAAAGTGATGGAGGTCGAGATGCCAGGTCAGGACATTGCAGATCCATCTTTGGGTTTTGTCGGGAACCTCGTGATCAACAGCAGGGGCACCAGTAACAACAGCTGTAACAGTATTGAATGCAAGGACAGGTAGATTTATAGATGTGTAAAACAAACTCCTGGCACGACACAGAGAACAAACTTTTCTTGCAGTAGATGCATCTATTGATTCATTCTAGTAGTTCCACCTCAAGTCATTTGAAAATGTGAGGCCTAGAGTTTTTATCTTCTGGGCCTGTAATATATACCAGAAGTCAATTATTTTCACCATGATTAGTTATAATTATATCTTGTTGATTTTCCTGGATTCCATTATCAGTCAAACGTTTAAATTCCAGATGGCGATAACACTTGGTATTCTCTATAAATGGTGGTGGCTTAAATTCCTACGAAATCTCTTCGCAAGAGAGGTTGGAATCGCGTCATATTAAGCTCTGTATACTCTAATCAACATTATCTTCTTGTTGCAAGAAATTTGTTGGTGGCATACCGCCAAAGCCATATATTAAATTTAAAACGAAAATTTTCTAGACAGCGATTGTTAAGATTTTAACCTACATCAGTAGACTTTTCAGTAGATTCTTATTCATAATGGAAATACTAATATCGTGACGCTGCAAAGTGACCAGTTAATGGGAACATAATAATCCATCACGTCAGATATATCAGATAATATGTGAGTTACGAGAGAAAGGATTATTCCCAGATATTCACAAAATTATTAACATTTGTCCCACGCAGAGATACTATAAAACATGTATGCAATAACAAGCTGTGTGAAAAAAAATTGCACAAAGTGACCACAAATGTGTAATGGGATTGTCTACATCAGCTTGTTTTGTACGGGCACAATATTAACCATGAAGAGGCTTGTCTTGCCATCGTTTTTTCATTTGGTACATTGCATTGGCTTTTTCTTTCTTTTCGGGTTCTTTGCCACCGCAGTAGTTGTATTGTTTTTGTATTTCCGCATTCTCATTACTATTATTATTATTATTATTATTTCTGCTATGGACACACTACCTACCAAGTCTGCGGAAAGACCTAAGGCAGGTCGTGGTGTGTTGTTATGGCCACATTTCATGTTAATTTAATTTTTTTTTTTTTTTTTTTTTTTTTATCTCCGATGAAGTTGCTAGCGTTACATAGACAAAGTTCTCCTTAGTGTGTGTGCTGTACTTAATAAGACAATTTTCTGTATGTCTCTTAAGCTGGGGTTTCCAGGGATTCTTTCAATGTGTTGTTTTGTTCCATTTTTATAATTCCAAGTGCACCTATTACCACTGGTATTATTCTTGTTTTCAATTTCCACATTTTTTCTATTTCAATTTCCAGGTCTTTGTATTTTGATAGTTTTTCAAATTCCTTTGGTTGCTATGTTACAAATCCGCTGGACAAAATATTTAGTAGGCAAGTTTTTTCTTTCTGGTTTTTGACAATAATGTCCGGCCTATTTGTTTCAATTTTTCTGTCTGTGTGGATGGTATAATCCCATAGAATGGTGACATCTTCTATTTCTGTAACCGGCGCTGGCCGATGTTCATACCAGTGTTTGCTTACACATTTTCCAAAGTGTTTGCACATTGTCCAGTGTAAGTATTGCCCCCACTCTATCGTGACGATTTTTATATTCATTTGGGGCAAGTATAGAACATCCTGAGATTAGATGGTCTATTGTTTCTTGGTATTTGTCACAGAACCTGCATTTTGGATCCACATTATTATGTATGATATTTGCCTGAAAATTCCTAGTGAAAAGACTCTGGTCTTGCGCTGCAAGAATAAAACCTTCAGTTTCAGACTTTAATCCAGATGCTCGTAACCATCGATGAGTATTAACTTTATCAACATTGGGTTTATTTGCACGTTCTGGATATTGGCCATGCAGAGGTTTGTCTTGCCAGCGTTGTTTCATCTGTTCAAGGGCTTTATCCTTGGCTTTCTTTTTTCATATCTTTTGCTGCAATAGTTGGTTCTTGGCTTCTGTTTTGATTTACTAAGAATCTACTAAATGTAAATGTTGTTTGTATTTACTGCCTTCTTTTATTATTGAATATTTTTTCTTTCTGTTTTCATGTTGTTTCACTCCATCCAGTCATTTGTTGTTTCCATGTAAGTTAGTAAGCCAATAGTTGTTGTCTTGTATGACAATTCTAGCTGAATAAGACCTCTTCCACCTTCTTTACGGGGTATGTATAGACGGTCTACATCAGCCTTTGGATGATGCATCTTATACTTAGAAAGAAGCTTTCTTGTTTTAGAATCCATTTGTCTGATGTCATTTAGAGTCCAGTTCAAGATGTTGAAACTATATTGGACCACTGGGATGGCAAGGTTATTAATGGCCATAATTCTGTTCTAATTCAGTTTTTAATACCAGTCGTACCCTTCTATAGTACTCTTTACGCACTATTTCTTTCATTTTCTTATGGTGAATTCCTTCACTCTCATTTACACCTAGGGTACTTATAAAAAATCTTTTATTGTTAAGCAGGGTCTAAACTAATAGAGGAAGTTTGTTGTAGATCCTCGTAAAACTGTAGCTTTAACATTTATCCAAATAAATTTCATTCCAATGTCTTCACTGAAGCATTTTACAGTTTGCAGAAGACCTTCCAGCTCATTGTCATTCCTAGCAATTTTAAGTCATCCATGTAAAATAGATGGTTTATTTTCTTTTGAGCTATTTTGTAACCGCATTCTGTCTTGTTAAGTTGGCTGGTTAATGCTATATATGGGAAAAGAGTCACCTTGAAATATTCCTCTATTGATGTTTATTTCGCCAGACTTATAGGTTCCATTTTTATGATTGAGGTAAAGTGTAGTTTTCCATATCGACATACATTGTTTGATGAAATTGATGATAACGGGTGATACCTTTGTACATACTTAAAGACTTTAAGATCCAGGAATGTGGTACACTATCGAATGCTTTACGATAATCTATCCAGGCAATACTAAGATTTTTTTTTTCCACGGAAGCAGTTTTCCAGGATCATCCTATTAATAAGTAATTGGTCTTTACATCCGTTCGTTTGCACCCTTTTTGTTCAAGTTTATGTCATTTCTTTCCAAGAAGAAATATGTCTGTTTTGTTAAAATAGATGTTAACAGTTTGTATGTTGTTGGAAGACATGTAATTGGTCTATAGTTTTTCGGAATATTTGTGTCACTATTTTTGGGTAGAAGAAAGGTAACTCCTTTGGTCATCCATGCAGGAATTTTAGTTGATCTTTTTCTTGAAGTTCTTTGGCGAGTTTTTTTTGTGTGCTGTATTTAAATAATATAGCCAGAAGTTTTAATTTTATCTATTCCTGGAGATTTCCAGTTGTGTGCTTTTTTCAGTGCACATTTAACATCTTCTTCTGTGATTCCCGCCCATGTCTGTTCTGGTTTATTTTTTTCATTCGTTCTAACTCTTGCGCAATCCAATCTGCCTCTTCGTTGTGTTCTTTAGGGCAAGCCCATATTTTTCCCCAGAACTGTATAACTTCTTCCATTTTAGGGGGACTGTCACTTCAATTCTTTGTTTACCTATTTCCCTGTAAAATTTCTTTGCATCGGTTTGAAAGATCTTGTTCTGTCTATAGAATCTTGATCTTTTCTCGTAGCGTCTTATTCTTTGAGCCTTCAGTTGTATTGTTTGCTTTATTTTTTTTTTTAGTTGATAGGACTTCATTTTCATTCCTGATATTGTATTTTCTTTTCGACTCTTCTGCCTTTTCTAGTTCTTACATTTACTCCTCTTGCTAGTTCATCGAGTACTGATAATTCACTTCTAAGGTGTTCAATTTCTTTTCTATTTTTTTTTTCAAGGTGGATCTTCATGTCTGTGAGACTGCCTTTTTTTTTTACTTTGATGTTCAGTTTATTTGTTGCTGCTATTGCTGATGCATATATTGCTTCATTGAGATTTATATGAGTGTCTTCTTCATCCAGAATCAATTTGAGTGCTGCATTATAGAGCTTAATAGTTTTGAGGTTATGCTTTGTTGGTTGTAATTTTGGGAGTTGTTCTCGTTCCTCCATTGCAATATTCTGTATCTGACTTATATGGCTCATGATTTCATCCTTGGCTTCTTGTATATTAATCTTGTTTTCTGTGAAATAATTCTGTTCGATGAATTTTGAACTCGTTTTATTACCGTCTTGTGACTGACTAAGATCATACCTTTCCAACATTTCTAAATTTTCAGCATTATCTTCACAGTGATTTGTGTGTATTTCGGTTTTTCATTATGACCTGAGGCTTGTGTGATGTTACTACTTTTTTTTCCCGATTCCGGTTCCTTTTCATGTTTTGTTGGTTCATCTATTCTTGTTGCAATTCTTTTTATTTCATTAATTTCAGCCTCTGTCAATCGGTTATTTCGCATGATGTCCCTTCTTACATTGGCTAGTTTATTTTTGTCTATGTACTTTCTAATTGTTTGCCATCCTTCTCTCGCCAAATGTCATATGTTTGGCGAGTGATGTTTTTCTGAGGTTTGAGTAACGCTTTCATGGAATGCAGTCATAACAACTTTGTACTCCTCACGAGACCATTTTATTTTTTCTTTCCTTAAATTTACGGTTATGGATCTAGCTGGAGAATTTACAGGACCATCATTAGGATTATCCTGGTTGTGGGGACCTGAAGATTCATTCTTTGTGTAGGAGTTTGTTCCTATGGCAGATTTTTCGACCTCAGGTAGGTTCCCTCCTGAAGGACGGGCTCCCTGTTTATCCACTGGAAGAGCCATACTGGACGTTTTGTTTCTATTTTTAATTTTCATATTAATCCCACGAGTGACGCACGGGTCCAAAAGTCCACCCAAAGTTGCCCGGCAGTTGAGTAACGGTCTTTTACAGACAGGGTTCCGAAGCCTGTAGGGGATCGTTCGCGACCTCATAACGCAGTAGCCATTCACTCCTCGGCACGATTAACACCTTGAGTTGCGGGTTGTTGTTCGGAGTTTTCCTTCTCCTAAATGGGTTGCTGCAACAATAGACAGAGACACGATTGAAATCAAAGAGAATGACGGTTTGGAAGAGCTTCTTAAAACACGTCATTCTTTCTCTCTTATTATTATTATTATTATTATTATTATTATTATTATTATACGTGATGGTCACATGTATGCCTCTGCCGTTGACGGAGGATGATGTACACAGGTTAATTTTCAATTATGAGGCGGCCATTTTCTTTATAATTCCTACCCGAAAAATTGTCATGGATCTAATGGACGGATTTGTTAGGTCAACAGCTATCTAGGACAATGGTGTAGCCTGGCGCGATAGCTTTGTCGGCCACCAGAGTGGTGATGACATGGTATCACTGGGCAAAGGTCTCCTTCGTAAGAAATTAACAACTAAGGCAGAAGGTTTTCCTTAATGGAATCAGTGGCTACGTATCCATGACAAAGTTCTAGGTTATCAGCTGATGTTTGGCTCTCAAGATAATAGTAAAATTAATTAAAGAATTTTGATAAACTTGTTAGTAGGCATTTATTTCATACAAAGAAATTTAGATGCGTCTAATGGATTCTTGCCATAGGTGCCGTTCCGTCAAAGTAGAAAAAGTTCTGAATCGTAAATGGTGGAAAAAGCAAAGGGAAATAACTTTAACATATGCCCAAAAGCCATTGTAATTCAGCTATAATAAAACAAAAGGAATGAATGGAAACTTAATTTCACTAAGAGACGACAAATTCCAAAGAATTTTGCAAAGATTACTACTACCATTCCACAGACTACAACAACTACCAATTCTTCTTTCTTTTATGTGTTCTGTCTCTTCAGGGCGTAGGCGATCATGGTCTTCCTCATCCCCCTGTTCTTTGTAACTCTTAATATGTTTTATCTTTTTGTTATTTCTCCCAGACCCTGTTCTTCTATCCACTTGTGCAGTCCATTAAGTATCTCACGCTTTTCTTTCCTCTGTTCCTCTTTTCCTCTCCCCGTCCTGTGAGTATCAGATTTTCCAAGCCATCTCTCCTCATTACGTGTCCCAGAAATTTCAGCTGTCTCTTCCTGATGTTAAGTATAAGTTTCCTCTTTGTTTCCATTCTCTCCACAACCTCGTCGTTGCTCATATATTCGGTCAATGGAATCCTTAGAATACTTCTGTAGAACCATATTTCTGTCGTTTCGGTGTCATACAGGAGGAGAGATATCAAGTAACAGTTCAGTACTCTTTTCTTTGTTTCTAACGAAACTTTCCTGTCTTGTAATACTCTACCTATCTTCTAGAATTCGTATTTGGCCATCCTAATACGTCTTCGGAGATACTTAAAGTCATCTACCTGCTTGATATGAGTGTCTCCGACCTGTAAATTGCATTTTGGGCTCATCATGTTGCTGATGACCATGCAATATGTCTTCTTCTTTCTCGTGTATATTCATTGCAGCGCTAAAGATTTTTTTTTCTTTCTCTAATATGAGCGTTTCCACCTTGGATTTTTTACAACCTGTTGATTAGGCTGTCGTTCGTTCTGTTTTTTTATGTATATCTCCTTTATCTATTTATACCCATTCTCTCTCTTTCTAGCCATTTTTCATTAAGCCATTCTTCATTTGCTTAACTGCCTTTGTTCCTTATTTCATTGTGTAGTTTTCTTTATTCCCTTCCATGATTTGCCATTTTTTTCTGTCTCCTTTGCATCATGTCAAGTATTTCATCCTTGATCCATTCGTTTTTAACTTCGTGAATTGTCTTTGGCATGATCTCCCTAAATCCTCTCTTAGTGTGTCCCATTTCGAGATACCATTTTGTCCATCCTTTCTTTTCAAACTGTGCTTTTATTTTTTCTTCATATTCGGGTCGTTCAGGAGTTTGGAATATTGCATTTTGGTGGCAGTTTTAGGATTCTTCAATTTCCTTAGTTTCCCCCCTAGGGAAGTGGTCACTCCTGCAGTCGGTACTTGGATAGATTTTGCAGTGAACAACTGCATCCCCGAATATTTTAATTGATGGTTATGTCCTCAATTTGGTTTTAGTTTCTTGGGCTTCTTCATGTACATAATTATTTTGGATGTTCCTGGAATCAGGTGCACAATTGGGGCAATTTTTCTTTCGCGTTCGTTGCGGGTTTCTATACCTTTTCAAGTACAAAATGATAATAATCAACTTCAAAATGGACATATTTTCAGGTAAAAAAATTAATCAACTCCAAAATGGATCAATCAACTTCAAATTGGAAAACAACTTCAAAATGGGAAATAATCAACTTCAAATTGAGAATTAATATAATACTAATAAATTTAATATTTATTCTTTAATTTTTACTTAAAGGGATATAAAAAAATATAAACGTTCCTAAGAAATTTATTTAAAAGATTACATCATCTAAGTTCATTACAGAGGGAAGTAATCTCTGTATTCCAGATAGGAAGTTAGTGCAAGTCTCAGGGAAATATTATTAATTGCCTCGGAGATCATCGCTTCTAACTTGCTGAGGCGGAATTCTTTAGTAGTTAAAGATCCCTGGCCATCACCTCTTAAAATCCCAACAATTGAGTCTGCCATATTTCTTTTTACGTCAGCTTTAATGACTGACCAAACCTTTTCAATGGGATTTAACATCGGACTATAGGGGGCAAGTCTGAAAATTTGGTGTTGCCTAAATTCATCCTCCTCCACAAACTTCTTCAATTGAAATATGACAAGGAGCGTTATCAATAACGAAGACAACTCCCCTTTCATAAATTTCATTTGCCTTTCTAAGGCACTCCCTGGTCCATTCTTTCACATCCTCTTTTTTGAAAGAACCTCTTTTAATTTTATGATGAATTAATCCATTATTACTAATACATCCAATAACATGGATGTTATTTCCCCTGGATCCGGCCACGAATGTATTGCACTTCGTGCCATTTTTAGAGCGAACATCTTTTCTTGAAATATGGAGATTAAAATTGGTTTCATCCATATAAAGAATTGGCACACTTTGGGACTGAAATTCTAATAAAGAACTGCGTAATCCTTACGTTTCGCTTTATTGACATTATTATTGGCAGCTTCTGGTTCATAATGAACCGCTTTTAAAGTAAATGCCATGGAGTCCCAAGTGCTTTTTTATGCATTCTTTCGTCACACGAACCTCATACTTTTCGACCAACTTATTTTCTTGAAGAGTGACCCTAGGAAAGTTTTCAATTAATTCGGCCATAAAATTCTTATACTCTTGCGTAATTTTATATTTTCTTGCTCCTCCACTAGATTCACTCTTATCAGGCCTAAACAACGGGTTTAGCAGAGGTACAAGTTGTTCTTGTCAGGTCTTACGCTGTTGGCAGAGGCAAAAATCAGTTCAGCCACTCTTTTTTTAGGTAGGTCCTTTCCAACTTTCCTTCTTCAGCTTCATTTGTAGAGGTTTCTCCAGCATCATCATCAATCATCATTTTTGCCCATACGGGATTTTCTCCTACTTTTACTGTCGGTTCACCCAATGCTTTCTTGGCCTCTAAGTTGTTTGTATTTTGTTTTTTTTTTTCATCTATATAATGAAGACGAACAGTCACTTTCCTCATTCATTGGGTAAATTAATTGAAAAAATAATTTTCAATTTACCAAAATATATCTCAATTTGAAGTTGTCTCAATTTGAAGTTGTTTATTCTTATTTTGAAGTTGATTGTTTTTAGGTTTTTGACATTTTCTCAATTTGAAGTTGATTAATCCATTTTGAAGTTGATTGATCCAATTTGGAGTTGATTAATTTTTTTTTTTTTCCATTTTGAAAATGATTATTATCTTTTGAAGTTGAAAAGGTATAGACCGAATTTCCCAGTTATCTCCCTTGTCATCTCTTTGCCTACTTTAACATTCAGGTCACTCATGATTTGCACTGAGCGTTGATATTGTCTAGCCTTGATTGAAAAGTTTTGATTTCTTCTTCCATACTTTCTATTGTTGGCGCAAACATTATTGTAATAAATATGTTGGTAGACTTTCTTTTCAATTTAACTACAATAATTCTTTCAGAAACTTGACATCCCAGAAAGCATATATAATAGCATGGTTGTCATTGACAGAATCTCCGTTGTTTGGCCACCTAGTTTCACATAGAACTAAAATATTGACATTTAACCTACTAATCTTGTCTTACATTTTCCAACTAGCCACAGTTGTTTAACGTTCTAATGTTTCATGTCGCGAGAATTATTTTTTGTTTGATGTGAACAGTCGATGCATGACTGTGCGGTGACACTTGTCACTCATTTAGCACCATTCCGGTCGAGGGATAAGTTCAGAGGAATTTTATCCCCTTTACGCCGTTTATGCTAGCAGTCGCCGGATGATGGTCAGGTGACGCCTGTTACACATGTCGGCCCTTATTGGGCGAGGAGTTAATTCCCATATACCAAAGCCTCTTCAACTCATGAGATTTCATAATTTATTTTCTATGATATATCGGTTTAATAAGGGAGTGGTTTCCCGTTGTCTGGTCGTTAGCAAGAGTTCTTCATGCGCCTTTTATTAGGTTTTATTTTCTATTTTCCTAACAACCTTTCTACAATCGCAAGAACTTAGAGTGGGGTAGCCGTTTTAGTCACCAGTACTACGGCAGTGGAATACTCATAGGTATATATATATATATATATATATATAGATATATATAAGAGATATAGGAAAAGAAGTATATCCGGGTTTCATATTTTGGTCATTTTAACACATTTCACAGGCTTAAATAAAAGAAAATTCTCTTATATTATGTCGATATCTTACGTTTATATATATATATATATATATATATATATATATTATATATATATATAAAGTTTTCATTCAAAAGGTTTAAAATAAACGTATTAGGTCGATTTACTTCAATTTTAATCTTTCAAGTCCATGAATTTATTTCTTTGTCGTATTTTCCCAAAATTTTCTTTCAAATAATTCTTATTTTCCCAAGTGCTTTCAATTCTATCTGAGACCATCTTCAGGGGTTAAATTGTCTGTTGATGTGTATACGTAGTTTCGTAAATTCAAAATATTTTGTCACTGTTCGTTTTACTGCGTTTTTTAACGTTCCAGGATCAAATTCATATTCAAGAGTTATTTTTTCTATGCAAGGGCGATAACTTTAATATTTTATTTTATTTATATATTATTTATATATATATATATATATGTAACTTTGCAGCTACAAATATTTAAATAATTATTGCTATACTCACATACACATATCCCCACACACATCTATACTAAGTTAGAACTTAATAATTATTTTATCCTATCTCTACCGCCTTACTAACTCCGTTGCACCAACCATTTCCTCGCTAACAGATGTGGTGGTATGGTATATATATATGTATATATATATATATATATATATATATATATATATATATATATATATGTGTGTGTGTGTGTGTGTAGTGTGTGTGTGTGTGTAAAATAAGCCTTATATAAGAAAACCCGTATATATAAGTTTTCTGAAATTAGAGCCTTTTAATGTATAAAAAATATTATACATTACTTGTACCACATCTAAGTTACGTTTAAAATAAACTATTCAAAATTGTCTTGTTAAATCAGTTTAAACATCAGTTTTAAACATTTAAATACACCCTTCTGAGAAAAATCAACTAACTAAGTGATGTTTGTCTGACCAAAAAACCCTTAAACGAAAATGTCTCGTTAGAAAAAGATTAAAAGATAAATAAATTCTAGTAAAAAATTTTTCCCGGGCAAATATGGTTTTAATTGTCCGATGCTTCATAAATCTATTATTGATTAAATTTTAGAATAATTAAAATATATATATGACCCTTACAAATTTAACTAAATATTGCAACAACAATAGATATTTATAAGGATGACCCTAAAAAATGATGATTTAGAATTAACTAGTTTTACAGTTTTATTGAAT
The DNA here is from genome assembly GCA_903632075.3 of Acanthosepion pharaonis. Taxonomy (NCBI): domain Eukaryota; kingdom Metazoa; phylum Mollusca; class Cephalopoda; order Sepiida; family Sepiidae; genus Acanthosepion; species Acanthosepion pharaonis. The sequence goes on along the minus strand of CAHIKZ030000781.1, from coordinate 481,466 downwards.
TAGGCTTTCAATATATGAGTCAGTTATGTTCTGCACTAAGTTACCTTTCTGACCCTGTTTATCTGGTCTTTTCCTTGTTGCTGTTGTTGTATTAACTGCAGCGGGCAGTGAAAAACAAAACAACGTCTCTGATATATCAGTTCCTTCCGTCTTTCTGCGCACTCTCAACGGAACGGATCATTATTTATCTAAGGCATTGGTAAGGCGTAAAGAGGGGAAATTTTAAAAAGGAAGACAATCATGGGGAATCTTACATTATATAAGTCATATGTAAAAGAGAGAAAACATCATGGGGAAGCAGTAGGACCTATTATATATTAAGATTACTTGTAACACAAATCATAAAAAGGATTTAAACTTGAAATTTTGAAACTAAAATTTAAACTCAACCAAATAAGTAAAAAACGAAGGACATAAATTAATCATAATTATTGTTAAAGATGAAAACATTCAAATGGCGTGTTCAGATAGATAGATAGATAATATCATAGATACCTAAAGAACAACTCTCTAGAAATAGATAATTTTTGAATAAATAGATTAAAGATAAAAACAACTTGACATAGATAGATAGATAGATAGATAGATAGATTAGATAGACCGATAGATAGATAATGGAGAAGAGACGATCCTTTCCTATTAGTGCGAAAGCCGGATTTTGAAATAATACTTGTTCAATAAACGAAATGGTTTTTTTTTTAGTCTGCATTGCTATTTGTTTATTAAATCATATAAAAAAGTACTTAAAAAGTTAACGTATCCTAGGTTAAATAATTATGACAGATATCTCGACGTTTTTTATCTGTATATTTTTAGATAATCTATTATGATTATTTGCATTGCTAATTGATCTTCATTGTTACAATGAAGATGTGAGTAGTGAGTTCGATCCTTTTTTTTTTATTTGTAACAAGTTTTTTTTTTTTTTTCTTTCAATATCCTTTATCTTTTGGCATCTTGGGTATCCAATGCATCTACTGACTTCAGTGTCGCACATTTCAAAAAAACACTAAGATATTTAAATTTTGGTGTTTGATTTGTTTTTCAATTTGTCTTTACCTCATTCTTTTGCTAATAAACATGCATTCTGTCTGCATACAATTTATATGTAATCCTTTCTTGTCGCTTTTCTTCACCAGCTTTTAAAGGACCTTTTATAGCTTTCAAGCAGTGGCTGCTATCAACACTATGCCTCGTTATCTCAAAAGATAAATAAATAAATAAAAAATTGCTACTATTAATAATGACAGAAAATTTCCGCCGAAAAAATATTTTCTGTTCGCATGCAAGTACTTTGATTCCAGGTTTGACTTTTTTATATTGTCCGGACCCAACATGAGAAACGATTTAAAAATATAAAAAAAAAAAGAAAACATTAAATAAAATATTTGGGTGTATAAATGAAGATCGGTTTGGAAGATTGGACAGATTGAAAAAAAAAACAGAAGAAACGCATAACATACTTGAGAAAATGTATGACAGAACAGGGTTTATAAATAAAGAAAAAACAGAATTTATTTAGAGGTGCAAAAATTTGTGGAATGCCATGATAACCTACGTCCTAAGATGAAACAGCACATTATTTTATTTGGAAAGTCCGTAACCAAGAAAATCAAAGGTTAAAACTGTACATATTTTATGCATGTGCTATTAAACAATAGGTATTAATTAGTTTGTGTTCTCTTCCTCCTTTTATGTTTATATCTTCCATTCTTCCTGAATTTAGTGGCGTAAATAAATGTTCGACTTTTACTATCGGTCTTTATCCCTGTCCTGATATACATTCACCCAAACTCAGTAAGTAGGTTATAGCCTGATTCCTCCTGCATCACTTGATATTGGCCTTTGAGTATTAGATTCTCTAAGACTTCTTTCCTAATTATGTACCAGAAATCTGTCCCCTCTTCTTTTTTGTTTGATATATATATAGTTCTCTTATGCTAAATAAACCTGACCGTGGTTCTATTAAAGATTTATTTAATGAAATTGTTTTCTTTTTAAATCTATTTAAAAAGATTTATTTAATGGTTTCGGAAAATATTTAAAAATTAAGTCGTATGATATTTTAAGTTTCAATTCCTAAATACTATCATTTCTTTAGTTTTTACTGGGGAAAGAAAAATGTTGTACGCATTCAGGTGTACTCTATTCTAAAATTGTAAAGGAATTTAAATATGATTTTAATTTACTTTCTGAAATTTCCCAATGTTACTTATTTCAATTATATTTCTTTAAATGATATTTCACCTTAACAATATTACTATTAACGATACCACTTTTATTAAATCGATTTTTAAAACAATTTTTCAATAATAGCATTAATGTTATTGGTAAAAGAATCCCATCAAGAATCGATAAAATTCTCTTTATCCAGTTAATTCTTCAATCAATCAAAGCTGAAAGAATGTCGATTGGTTGGAGATTTTCACTGAATAATTCCGGTATTTAAAAAAAAAATCAACATCAACAACAAAACAGATATGAAGTGAGAGCGACAGTGAAAGATAGGAAGGGAGGAGGAAGTTAGAGAGGGTGGTAGACACGTGAGATAGTCATAGGAGGCGTGAAAGAAAGAAACCATGAATGGGAAATGAACGAAAGAAAAATATGACTCCTCATTACCTGTGCTTAACAATAGAACAATCCCTGATGATGTTTTATCGGAATTGGTATTTTATTTCATCTTGGGATTTTTTTTCTTCACCTGAAAAGAAATAATTGATTGCTATAACTGTTTTGTAATATCTAATACCTGCATTATTCCTCCTACTCCAACTCCTACTCTCTTTCTGGCCTCGTTCTGAATGCCTATTGCACAAACTCCTGAGACGTGCATTTTCATTGAAAAACAAAATGCAGTCAGCAGCACGCGTTTCTTTTTAATGAAATGACAGTTTCCATAGAATCATGTGGTCTTTATAAGCCCCTATCGATAACATTCATTAATACGATTTTATTAATTATTTATATTAGTTGCATGCAGATTACTGCCCTCGCCTTTGTTTTTATTATCACAACGTTTTAGATTTTGTGTATGAGGTCTCGTTCAGGCACTTGGTTATTCGGATAGGTTTCTGAAAATTTCGAACTGAACACTTTATTTAATATTCACAAGAAGACTGATCTCGTTCAATTGTCCGTTTCTAGGGAGATTTTGTGTTTTTGTTTAGTACTGCTATTTTTCGCTCTGATTAAAATTCACCTAAGACTATATTTAGAATGAAAGGATTACATTACTTTTAAAATACTGATGTGCTGTATTTAGCAATAATAGTAATTTTAATAACCAAAGCAAACGGCTGAAGACTATAGATAGTTCAGTAGGAATGTTTTATATTGAGTTTATTTCAGATAATTGTACATCAAATTAACATTTAAAAAATAAGACAATTGATTCATTCTGAGGAAAAATCAAATATCTAATGAAGATAGATATGTTCAAACGCAAAATTTAAAGATACCAGAAATATGTGTACAAATGTGCATGTAATTGGTAGAAATTATTAGAATGTTTAAAAAATTCGTTATATATATATATATATATATATATATATATATATATGATGGCCCCGATTCGATTTCGTGCATTGACATCGTTTTGATCAATCCTCAAATATGAACAATGCAGAAAATTTTTCGTAAATTTTAAAAATGTAAAGATATCAAGCGAAAACAGAAAAGCCGTTTTGTTTTGTTTTTTTTTTTTGTTGCAATGACCGGTGGCCACTCGGGTTAGAGGGTTAGGCTAGGAGGCCTTTTGGGCAGATAGGGTATGAAGATTACGGTTAACTCTAGCCTTGAACAATGTAATATTGTAGTGATCGGGGAAACATTATTAGATATCGACTTAGAGTTAAAGAGATCAGTTAGGAAAGTGTCAATTTAATCCATAAGACGTTTGGCACGTGAGAGAGGAGTTTCAGCAATGACAGTTTAAACAGATGTGAAAAGAAGACTTGAAAATGAAATCGTACGTAAAACGAGGCAGCTTGTTAATTCAGGAGACAAAGAGAGGGTGTAGATCATCTTGATTAAGCTGGAATATATATATATATATATATATATATATATATATATATATATATATATATATATTTTGAGTTTAATTTTAATCCTTCATAAGCTTCCGATATTCGCCGATTAATTAACGATGAACATGTCTTTTTCGTTTATGATCGATTTCATCACGATTCTTCTGTTAAGCTTGGAGAGTAATTGTACATTCTTAATGCTCAAAGTAGAGTCCACTAGGTTTATAAAAACCTCGGCGAATTGCAGTAAGATCTCTTTACTCATTTCTAAGATACTACAGTTCAAACTTAATGTAACAATTGGACAATTTTGCTGTTACACGATTTGGACAATTTTGCTGTTACAAGATATGGACAATTTTGCTGTTACACACGGTATAGTACATATGGTGAAAAGAAATACTGTTTTCTTAATATCATGGCTCTACAGGAAGTACGCAATCCATGGGTTTCTTTACTTTATTTTGTGTTTATTGCCATAACGTACTGTGAATTTCGCAATTTTCAGTTACTATATCTAAGATTTTGAATCGGTTCCTCAGAGCAGTTTTTTTTTTTTTTTTTTTTTTTTGAGAAGAAGCTGTTAGAGTAGAACTTAGTCCCACCGATGGATTATGGTTATTTACTACTATGTAAGTGGAATAGTGTGTCTTTACCATGAAGGTTTCAATTGACGGAACCAAGGAATGTAGTTCGTTCGAGAATTTTCCGTGAAAGTGGCGAGAGTGCTGTGAGAGATTCGCCACATACCACCTGTCAGAGAGAGGTTGGAGAGTGGAGAATAATTAAATAACTTTTGGCCTCTGTCAAGGCTTGTTAGTGACCTCTGTGTAGCTCCCGCCTAAATATGAAAAGAGTACTTAGTGATGAAAGTATTAGCACAGAGCCAATCAAACACTCTGAACATCGAATATATATATATATATATATATATATATATATATATATATATATATATATATATATATATATATATATATATATATATATATCATCCAAAAGCAAAGCGATAAAGATATTATGACGCAAGGGGACTAATGGGAGTGAAAGTGAATAAGATGGCTTTTGGGGAGGAGAATAACAATAAAAATAAATCACGATTCAGGAAGACTAAATATTGGGCTTGACGTCGCATTTAAATTTTTGAAGATTGTAGGTGATAGTTTACGCAAAGGCATTGGATAATATACGCCACAAAGATCTGTTAGAATTGCTCAGCAATGTTGAAATATTTGGGGAAGATATCAGAATAAAAAAAGAACATATATTGACAAGAAATTGTCTGTATACGGATAGAAAATGATTTCAGCAGATATACAAAACTAGAAAGGGATGTGAGAAAAGGATGGTTCTTGTCACTGGGCTTCTTCAACCTATACAGCAAGAGGATTTTGAGAAAACTAGAAGACCCTACAGTATGCATTATTGGTGGCCACACTCTTAACGACATAAAATATACAGATGGAACGGCGTTGATACGTTGACTCAGAAAGAAGACTTCAAGCACTCATATAGAATATAGTGTAGGAAATCGAAAAGAAAGTTTGGTTAGGTTTGGTTTGTTTTACTTTACGGCATGTCAGTCTCAATGTGTTATTTAATACAGGCAAGATTTTTATTGTTGTAACATTTTTTATTCAAAAATGTATTGCTCCTAATATTTTTTCAAAAACATTATTGCTGTTATTAAAACTTATTTTTACATCTCCATAGTGTTTTCTCCCTGGTTTGGTGGGTTAATTATTTGCCCATATTTGGGGCCCTAACAAGTGCTACCACCCCAGGTCAGGGTGGACTTGGGAACATCATCAATTAAGTGGTGATTCCACGCTCCTTAAAACATCCTGATCAGAGGTTTTGCTGTTGGACATAGTTTATCGTCTTACCCAAAAAGGGAGACAAGCTTGCTGTCGGATGTAGTTTATCGTCTTAACCAGGACGCGAATGTAGTTTATCGTCATACCCAGGACGGCGAGAAGAAAGTATTAAATATCAACTGCAAGAAGACAGAATGAATGGTTGTCAGCAAAAGGGAGAGCCCAACTTGCGAATTGCAAGTCGGAGATACAAAGATCAAACAACTGCGGAAATTTAATTAACTGGTAATTAACAGAGGAGGGAAGAGCGACATTGAAGCCCGAAGTCCTATTGAGATAACCATGGAAGCGTTCCAAAATATAAGCAGGGTACTGAGAAAGAGGAAAACAATGAAAAGAGTGCGAAACTTCTATGTGATATGTTCTACTGTATGCCAGTTTGTACTGGACGATCTCCTTAAAGATGAAGAAGGTACATAAAGCTACAGAAATGTGGTTCTACAGAAGAATGCTGTGGAAACCATGAGCCGAACGAAGTTTTAGGTAATATGGAAAAAAAAATTAAATACTTAAAGTCAGGAATAGTTTGAATTCGTGGGCATATAATGCGCAAGGAGGGCTGATATTCACGGGACAGATTGAGTAAATGGATGATGGAACAGCATTTACGATAATAAAAAAGACAACATTTTTTAAGAGCTATAAAGGGCAAGTTATTGCGGACAGCCAAGATTGCCTATCTCCTGCGAGGACAAGGAACAGAAAGAAGGCGGCGACAGTGAAGCAAGATACATGAAGAGAGTTACACATGTGACAAGTGCGAAGAAAGTAGCTATTAGAATAAACAGGTTCGCCTATCGTCGGATTCACACACCTCGCATGTTTTTGGAGTGTTTATTGCTTGTTTCCTGTTTTGGATTGGGTTTCCAGTTCGTTCTAAAGATGTTTCATTATCTTTTACGTTCAGAAACCCCATAAGTCTCAGTGGCATTAACGTCTTACTTGGGGTGAATGATTAAAAAAAAATAGAACTTATAATAACATCAAAAATAAAACGGGGAAACCTGATTGCCAATCTAGGGATACGATTAAATTCATGGAGTCGATGTACGAAGTAGTACTGTTTTGGTTTGGCTAGTTTTGTTTTACGGCATATGAACATCAATGGGTTATTTAATACCGGCAAGATTTTTGGAATAGATGCGTAGGAACTGGATATGTATTCTTTGTAAGAAATAAGTTTGTAGATCAGGTTTCATTGATATATTTTTGCAATGAGGTTTTTATCTCGAAAATCAAATGTATTGCTTGTAATTTGTTTTCTTCTTTCAAAAAATATATTGCTGATAATTTTACTATAAAGAATGTTTTTTTAGAATTTCATATTGTTTTTCCCCATTTTGGGGGGGGGGTTAATAATTTGCCCATAGCTGGGTCCCTAAAAGTTGCTACCACCCCGGGTCAGGATGTACATTGGAATAACAGCAATTAAGAGCCAAGGAGAGCTCATTAGAATAGTAGTAGGAAAATATTTACAAAAAAGAGTGATGAGGACCAAGTCATGGTGGAGGGAAAGTGATTGAAGACGAAATGCCATAGCAGATATGACAGACCTTTATGTTTTTACGTAAACCCCGAGATATGTAGCACTAACGCCACAAAAAATATATGGCTTCAACATTCAATACCCAGACACATGGTAGATTGTGCAAAATGAACGTGCAAACGAATTTGAACGTAATATTTTCGATTTTCCTTCTCTTACAGAAATATCTTAAACGAAGAGTTGATACAAACGATTCTGTGCGTCATTCCACTCACACATACATACACACACACGGATGAGTATGTGGATATATATATATATATATATATATATATATATATATATATATATATGTGTGTGTGTGTGTGTGTGTGTGTGTGTGTTTAAATGTGGACTTTGAAATCAACACCCAAAAGCGACAGTCCGTTTCATGTTAAACGCAATCCTATTGCGTTTAGCATGAAACAGACTATCTCCGCAGGACACGTGATATCAATGTACACTTTTATATATATATATATATATATATATATATATATATATATATATATATATATATATATATATATATATATATATATATATGTGTGTGTGTGTATATATATATATATATATATATATATATATATATATCATATTTGGAATCATATTTTTAAATAAATAATTATATATATATATAGAGAGAGAGAGGTATCTGAGGAGAAAGTGTGGGTTTGTAAACTGTGACTATTACTGTTAATAATGCAATCCTCTTCGATAAATTCAATCGAGTTTTCTCCGTCTCTGTGTGTTTATCTAAAAATAAATATGCTTAAATTCACCGTCTTCCCTGCCGTGCAACAGCGGTTTACAGGTAGAATGTCCAACTGACGCCAATTCAGTCGGGTTTCGGTCCTAGCTCGTGGCAGCCGGGTGTCTAGCCACACTGATGAGCTGTGATGCGACGAAACAGACGGTTTGTGGATTATACATATATATTTAATTCAATTTTTCTACTCTACAAATATATCCTGAAAAATGTAGCATATAAATATTATTACAATGAATATTATTTTTATTGGAGGCACGTGTTTGTGTTGCTATCTTTTTTTTTTTCATAAAAAGTCAAATTAATAACAACTGGCTTAAATTGTGAAAGCCTACTATTAAAAGTGTGCCTCGTGTTTTTATTACTTTCACTTTTTAATAAAATCAGATACACGGTGTAGCAACTCAAGCACGTGTACCCATTAAGAATAACATTTTAGTTACAAGAAATAAAGTCGTGTAAAACAATCATTTAGGTATATATATATATATATATATATATATATATATATATATATATATGTGTGTGTGTGTGTGTGTGTGTGTGTGTGTGTGTGAAAGTGAGAGAGAGAGAGAGCGTGCTTCACTGAATAATATAGACATTTTATGACTATTTACTTTTTTAATAATAATTTCCAGTTCTCTATTCAGTTTCATGATGTTAAGATGAACTTTATCAAGGAAGTCGCCGTAGTTTGTTTTTTCCTATACAAAGACACAAACATACGAATTGAGATAGACACCCCCACACAGAAATGGCGAACTCATATATGTGTGTGTGTGTGTGTGTGTGTGTGTGTGTGTAAAGAAAGCCTGACGATTGCATATAGCATGAAACAGACTTAACTTCTATGTTCACTTTATATTTATATATATATATATATATATATATATATATATATATATATATATATATATATATATATATGGTGGAAGGAAAGAAACAAAGAGAATATGCGAGACAGAACAATACATCTCTCTCTCTCTCTCTATGTATATATATATATATATATATATATATATATGGTGAAAGCGAAAGAAACAGAAATACATCTCTCTCACTCAGAATGTATATATATATATATATATATATATATATATATATATATATATATATATATATATATGTGTGTCTGTATATATATATATATATATATATATATATATATATATATGTGTGTGTGTGTGTGTGTGTGTGTGTGTGTGTGTGTTTCCGGATGAGAAAAAAAAAAGAATATATATATATATATATATATATATTTCCGGATGAGAAAAATAAATTGTTCCGAACAATTTACACAGCAATAAAATATGCAAACGACCTTTTCACATAGATCATATTGAATGTAATAAGATATTGATCTCGGTGTAAGAAACTGGTAAATGTTTAATTTCTTTTATGTTTCTTTTTCTAGTCAGCTTTTAGGTTCAGCTCTTATTTAATTTACACACAAACTTCAACAGTCAAAACAAACTCTTTTTACAACCTTTATTTGCAGCGAGATTCATTATCCAGTCAACCGGTTTATGAATTTACTAAAACAATAAAACTGTTCATGATAGATGCATACACGTAAGTACAACATTAAACGCATACACAAGCCTATAACTGCGTACATAAGGCATAAAATGTGCAAACTATACTTTAAACACTTAAAAAGTGAACATCATAAACAAGACAAAATGATAGTTGAATAAGACCGATAGGGCTTCAACTAATTATCGAAATTGCTCAGAAAAGTAGATGCAAGTATGAAGTTAAGGGTTTAAAGCTCTGTAGATTGGGATGTTAGATAATATTCCGAAAATAATGTAGAATTATTAATATTGCTATGAGCTTAATTCTACAAAAGAAAAAAATGAGTAAAGCAATAAGATCTGTTGTCAAAAGCCAAACAACAGGTCGATAAAAGATGAAAGTAAAAATTAGAATCGAGGTAATGTATGCATAAACATGGGGAATCTCAGATTTTGTCACGAATCTTCAGATTCTGCCTTACATTGTTGTTTGTTTGCGACAGCTTAAAAAAAATGGCGAAAACATAGCGTATTTTCATCAACGAAACTGAAAATAAGATATCGAACAGAGAATAAAATCTCAAATATTGCCATTTCAAAATAGCGCCTTGGTAAGAAAGACAAGAAGTTTGTAGATTCCGATAAACGGCATTCTTAATTATGGATCAATGCACTTTGGATAGTGGGGGATAGACGATATTCAGTCACCCCCCCCCAAGGGGGTGTCATGTGACACAAGGCCTTTTTAACGTGGGCATTCCGAGCCCGTGAGTTCGTCCAAAAATATGCCCATTGAACCCGTATAAACGGGTTCAGGGCCGCTTTTACCTCCCCGAAAGAGACTCCGCCCTTCGGCGTAGCCTCCTTCGGGTTCCTCCCGCTCGTAGGAAGAGAGTTCAACCGAACAGTCGGTTCAGAATTGAACGACTGACTCGGGGAATAGACAATAACACTAGTGACAGGTTCCCTGATACATTCGTCTTCGCTCACGACAGACTAACGGAGCACCTCTTCTCACGTGAACTCAGTTTCGCTCTGAATCCCATCTGAATCTAACTTTGACTCTGCTCGACTCTACCTCTGCGGCTCCGACTACCCGTGATTATGCTTGCGACTGTCTCCGAGACACTCCCAGGACCCCGAAACCGACCCCTACTGCACTTATCTAGAATATGTCCCTAACCAAATTTCATTATTCCCCAGTTTATCCTCACGTGATACCGCCTTTTATTTTATTTATTTTCTTTCTTTATTCTCTACTTGTAGACATCGTTTGATTGCATTGAAACTCTGACATTTTGCTTTTTACTGCAGAGGTAGTTGGTAATCATTAACTGCTATTTTAATAAAAGCTAGGTTACTCTAGATCAAGGAAATATCATATATAGTTCAATTATCTTACGCGGGTGTCATAATCGATCGGACGTGGTTTCATCGTGTCGCAGTAAAACCTAAAATAGATTCACTGTCAATGATTATATAATTCGGTTGATAAAAAAACATGATTATTTATTTTACCTGCACTCAAGCCACGAGAGTATAATGAAAAATTAAATTTATGTTCAATGCTTTGTATTAGAGGTTAACTCCATTTAGCAACATCTCTCTCTATATTTCTCACTTTCTCTCTCTCTCTCTCTCTCTCTCTCTCTATATATATATATATATATATATATATATATATATATATAATTTTACACGTTAAATATTATCTTCGTCTTTGTTTTCCTTATCAAAACGTTTCGGCCGTTGTATCCGCCAGACTTCATCAGCTGCTAAAGTATCCACCTGAAAACTCAAGTCATGTTCTCAAACAGCTTCTTCGGATCGGGAATTTCATAAAGATACCATGCATGGCTGCCAACCCATTCAGAAATATCTAAAATGTCAGCTGTAGACAACCGCTTTCTAAGGTCAGTGGTGAAATAATATGCTTTAAGCGGGTAAAGCCTGATGATCAGTAAGATCTGTTGTCAAAAGCCAAACAAGAGGTCGATAAAAGATGAAAGTAAAGTAGGTAGTGTGTGCATAAACATGAGGAATCTCAGATTTTGTCACGAATCTTCAGATTGTGCCTCACATTGTTGTTTGTTTGCGACAGCTCAAAAAAATGGCGAAAACATAGCGTATTTTCACCAACGAAACTGAAAATAAGATATCGAACAGAGAATAAAATCTCAAATATTGTCATTTCAAAATAGCGCCTTCTATGAATATTATAGGCTGGTGTTACAGAAACACAATCAACGAACTGCACCAAATAACAGTAACCACATCACTTGAAGATAACGAACTGCAGCAACGCCTAAAATGGATAACATATGTATCTCGAAGAGAAAATAATGGCGCAATCAAGATGTTAACAATTCACGCTACTTTAAATAGAGGTATAGGAAGGAAACCCACATCGATATTAGAAAGAGCGATAACAGCTACTGGATTTGTATAAACTGGTTTCCAAAAATGTGTTTAAAGAGAAAGATTTTATAAATTTCAACCGAAAGTATTAACAGATGCTCAGTCAATCAATGCCAGATATTTCCTTGTAGGGAAATGGCTAATATTAACATTACCATTGTCTTTCCTGGTAACTTTCAGCAAAATTATAACTGTACAATTTAGACGAGGATAGATTCTTCTCGTTGGACTGAACATGCCTAGAAGCGTCGCGTTTAGTTCTTGTTTAATACTGATTAGATATTAGACGCCCCGTTTCCTACCGAGTTCAATTCCACGTTTTCCGGCTCAGGGATTCAACTGACAATTACCATGTCGCAAATTTCACGAAACAATGCTTCAACCTCCAAGGTGTTTTCCCCACGGGAGGAGAGTCTAATAGATCTGGTGGCTGGTATTTTGTATTTTTGACTCAGTGAAAAAGGATCTAGCCATAACCGAGCTGTCTTAAATAAATATTTGAAAAAATATCCCTAGACGTGACCGGCGTCAAGAGAATAAACTACCAACGTAGATTAAATAAAGTGTTGAATTCTAAATTTCCTCAAGGTTACGCGGATCGACGAGCACCTGATGAAGGCCGGTCAAAACCTTGACGAGGACAACAATACGCTTTGTTGTAATAAAATAAGCATATCTAATCACCTCTCTCACTTGTAACCATCGACAATAATAGATTAACGTTTTCAGTACTAAAGCTGAATTAGTCAAATAAAGCTTTATGAGCTTTTACTTAGATTTCTTGATATATTATATGCGTATACATAATATAAATAAGAGCAATTCTCATCACAGATATTCAGAGAAAAACTTTCTGTTTATCTTTTCTCCCTCTTTCTCATTCTGTGCTATGATTAATAAATATCCTTATTGTAGACTTGCTCATATAACTCTTTAAACGTTACTTGTATATTTTTTTACTCATTCAGTCTCGTTAATAAATATAATTTAATAGGAGTATAAAGGTCTGCCTATCGTCCGGTTCACATACCTCCCCGTTTTTTTTATAAACAGTGCTAGAGGTTTATCCCTTGTATGTTGTTTACTATTGGGTTTCCGGTGTTATCTAAAGTCTACTTCAGCTCTGTACACCTAACGCCGGTGCTTTCCTCGGCTAGTATAACTCCACATTGTAACACTCTACATTGAGTTGCTCTTGAGCCTTGCATTAGGTGAACATTAGTAAACAGTTTACTGTTATTCTGTTATGAATTAGAAACGCCTAATCCACCATATGCAATTGTTGAATTTCGGCGCATAAAAAGTCTTTGTTTTTACGACACTGTGTTGCCACCAGGACAAAAAGGCAAAAAAAAAAAAAAAAAAAAAAGAATTCTTTCCTTTGATACAAGGCACGTGAATTCTATAAACTAATATTTTCGTATCTATCCTTAACAGAAAGCAACTCTTGAATTTGGGTTCAACTCTAGCGACGTCTTTATAAACAATAAGAGAAATAATTTATTTGTGAATTTCCTGATTAATTCAATATTTTCGCACATGAAACATTCGATAATGTATCGTACCTAATTGAAAATAATCATCTTTGCCGGTAGACGGCGTTCTCATCTAATCCGATTTTACTAATTTACTACTCTCCAACTACCTTACGATAATTTATCTTCATAATACATCATGATTAATGTCAATGGTTTTATTGGTGTTTATGTTTGGTACCTCCGACACGAGAATTGCACTGCGCCATGAAAAAGGGCTTGGCGATCTAGCCTAGTGGGCTTTAACTATGTGTAGGGAGTTCGATTCTCACTGCGTTCTCTACATAAAGCTACTTATGGACAACATTTTTTAAGCGTTACTGAATCTACACATTTATGATTTCTCAGCGATTTTTATTCTTTTCTAGTTATTTTAGAAACCCAATTATATGAAACAGAATTCATGCAAGCATTTTGCTTTTTTGTTTTTTGATTTTTTTCAGAGTTGGCAAAAAAAATTTCAAACGCTATTCTTCTAAATAAAATGTCTTATAAATAAATATTGTTTAACATCTTTGCTGTTAATTCTCTGGAAAATAGTGTAAATTCAGAGGGTTGCAACCTATTTCTTATTATTATCAATGGAGTTTTAATCTGTGGATTACTTGGTCGAATGTGATATTTGGAATACAACCCCAACATATGACGGAATGTGGTATAGTTTTTTTTTTTCTTTTTTTTTTTCCTGCTACCTACATAAGACTAAGAAACATGACAGTATTAAAGGTTTTCAAAATATCTACTACAAGAACTATGCATTTGTACATCGTAAATACAGACAACAATTTTATTTTTCTCTTTACAAACTCCGACAGCACTCACCCCTCAACATTTTAGGAGTAAAAAATCTTTTTCAAAATATTGGTAACGGGCTGGATACAGAAATTCAAAAGGCATTCTTGATTCAGGATCTCGATACTCAACCCGAAACCACTGGAACGGTAACTTGTTTGGACAAGCAAATTGTTAGTTTAAATTCCAGCTTCATTTCCCTTCTATTGGTTAAATCACATTCGACAGAATTATCTTGGTAAATTCACGAGTTCATCATTTCCTCACGTCAACTATAAAGTTAAAAAGCAGTGTAGATTGAGTATTGCAGTCATTTGAATAGTCAAAGCGTATGATTAAACTGAATTTAAAATCTTAGATATAGTAACTAAAAACTGCGAAATTCACAGTACGTTATGGCAATAAACACAAAATAAAGTAAAGAAATCCATGGATTGAGTACTTCGTGTAGTGACATGATATTAAAAAAAGAGTATTTCTATTCACCATATGTACTATACCATGTGTAACAGCAAAATCGTCCATATCGTGTAACAGCAAAATCGTCCATATCGTGTAACAGCAAAATTGTCCAATTGTTACATTAAGTTTTGAACTGTAGTATCTTAGAAATGAGTAAAGATATCTTACTGCAATTCACCGAGGTTTTTATAAACCTAGTGGACTCTACTTTGAGCATTAAGAATGTACAATTACTCTCAAAGCTTAACAGAAGAATCGTGATGAAATCGATCATAAACGAAAGAGACATGTTCATCATTAATTAATCATATCTTGGCGAATATCGAAAGCTTATGAAGGATTAAAATTAAACTCAAATATATATATATATATATATATATATATATATATATATATATATAATTTTCCGGCTTATTCAAGATGGTCTACACCCTCTCTAATCGTCTAACTTTCTCTCCTGAATTAACAAGCTGCCTCGCGCGTTTTACGTACGATTTCAAGTCTTACTTCTGTTTAGACTGTCATAGCTGAAACTCCTCTCTCACGCGCCAAACGTCTTATGGATTTAGTTGCCTCTTTTTCAATTGATCTTCTTAACTCTAAGTCGAAATGATGATCCTATTTCCAGTTGTGACCACCTGATCCAGTTTTCCTCTCAACTGTTCCCTCTTCTTTAATCTTATTCACCGTCTTCTTGACGGTTCTTGAATGGAATTTGAAAATGGAAGCAAGAGAATGAATGTTGATACCATTACTGAAGGCCTAAATGATAATTTTTCTCTCACCATTGTTCATTTGGAAAGACAGTGGGGCTGACACTAAACTATTTTAACCTATTTTCTTTCTAAGTAAATTAACTGTTATAGTGGAACACACCTATTCTATAGTTAATAGACTCTCCCACCTATAATAAGTAGGATTAGTAAGAATAACAAGTCAGTCGCTCAGTGGGTCGGTCACTCAGTCGATGTCGGACGACCGTTAGTCGGATACTAAAGTATCAGCGACCACCACTAGATTTCTCTGCGTCATTACCTATTATATCAAGTTCCTAATGTTTTGTACGTCGAACCTATTTTAGGACTGACTTAGTACAAATACAAGCCTCCACTGTGAAACCACTCCATAACATTAACTCAAAGAGCTTTCCAGTGATTTTTTCGACAAATGGTATCAAGATTGCAAACCGTCTTACGTGAAAACCTGGAAAACAGAACCTAAATTTGTTTAGTGATATTTTTAGATAATAAACATTTTGCGGGATAAAAAATTATGCTGTCACACGATTTGGACAATTTTGCTGTTACAGGCGGTATATGTGCATCTTTTGATGAAAAATATATGAACAAACAAGATTTGAAATATCCGTGTTTCCGATTGGGATGCATTAGACATGAACAACTGTTTCCAATCACTTGTAGTGACAGGAAAAAAAAAAGAAAAGAAAAACGGCTTTTTCTTCCCACGTTTATAAACAAATCGCACAAATACATGCTGTGATTTCTCCCTAGCCAATAAAATAGACCACATCACGCTTTCATCGCCATTATTTTGTTCTTTCTTGGATTGAAGTTGGAACGTTACAGTCAGGTTTTGTGTCATTTTTGTGTGTTAACATCATCTTTACTTTGCAAATACTTTTCCATATTGTTACTTTGCTTAGTCTAGTCTTGCAAATATATCGTTTACTTACTTTCATTTTTGCCTGTTTTTTTTTTCTTTTGTTATTTTTTACTGGAAAATTTTTCTATTTTGTTTGTTGGGTATTTCTGCCAATCACATTTAACTGTATCCAATTACTCCACTGAATTAGATCTTTATTATTATTATTAATAATAATAATAATGGATGTCAAAACGAAAAAGTTTCTAATCACCGTCATAATCCTAAGGTTGATGTTGTCCGTCTGTATGTGCCCAGATCCGAAGGAGGTAGAGGATTAGTTCAACTAGAACTGTCTTTTAAAACCACACAATCGGATTCCAAAACTACCTGGAAACTACAGAAGACTGGGTGATGGTATATTCCAAAGAACATGACAGAAATAAGAAGATTTATACAATAATAAAGGAATCCAATAAATTAAAAAGTGGTTGAAGAAGTACAAATAAATCATATTACACCTTTTGCAGGGGCAAAGAACCTGAAAAAGAACACAAAAACAATGTACTAATTGCCGAAACGATGGCAATTTAAGACTCTTCGTGATAAATACTCTGCGCGTATCAAACAAGAAGATGTGGGCAAACCCCGTGCCAATCGGTGGCGATTTAATGTAGGTTAAAAGATTTGTTATTCTTGCTGCAGCGGACAAATACTTTCTAACTAGAAATTACCATGCACACTTACTGAAAAAATGAGTTAACCCCAAATTCAGATTTTGCGATAAATATAATAAATTTGACAATCTTCTATCAGGTTGAACCAAATGAATTTAAATTTCGACACGATAGAGTGGGGCAACATATGCACTAGAAAATATGAAATTTTAACGGGAAGGAACCAGCAAAAGCTAGCATGAACAGGTTACAGAGATATGACCAGTTTACAGTACCTTGTATCCCCAAGTAGTCACTCATCTAGGTACTGACCTGAATTTACGTTGCTTAAATTCAGTGAGCAATCGATAAATGGTACTTCAACCTGATATTGCTGTAATAAGTTGGCGAAAAACGATTAAAAACTATAAGATAATAACACCCAATATATTGGGAACTCTGCAGAAAGGATGGTCGTGAGTGGGAAGGGAAGTGTTGCGTGCATTCACGAACAAATGAATTCATGTGAGATATAACTATCTTAACTGACAAGCGCTTGGAGAGAAATCGTCCTGTTATCATGCAACCGCTACCAGCAAATGGTCTTAATAGACATCGCCGTATGTTAGGATAAGAACATCATTGTGGAAAAAACGGCGCAGGAAATATAAAGAGGTAAAAATATACAGGAGGGGAAATATCGAACGAATATACCAATCAACAAAAATTGTTCTAATTGTGCTTGGCGCAAATCGCACTATTTTTTTTTCCTTTTTTAAAGCAATTCATCCCAAGCAAAGCGAGAGTGCCACTAGCACGCAAGGGGTTACCCAGAATTGAGAACAAGAGGAAATGACACAGAGGAGGACGGGGAAGAATCTCACGGTGTCAGATGTCGATTGACATTACACTTGAATATTTGAAGATTATAGTCATCGGGAAAGCAAGCAAGGGGAGGATAGTTCCACAGATGAGAAATGCGGGAAAAGCTGTTTGAGAAGAAAAGACGGTTATATTTCACCCTTTTGACAGTGGAAGGGTGAAACCGATATACCAGACTGGGAGCAGGTTTAAATTCATAAAGACCGGGAATCATCGAAAGTAGCTCGTCGGAACAGTAGCCGTGAAAATATTTGTAGAAGAGACAGAGGGAGGACTCAACATGTCCGTGGGATAGCGATTGTAGACTAGATGCCAGATCAGGACCTATCATCTTGCATATTCATCTGTGTATTTTGGGCGAGGACATTAAGACATACAGCGGGAGGACCAGACCATATATGAGAGCAATATCCAATGCAAGGTCAGATGGATGATTTATAGATTTGAAGGGTAGTCTCAGACGAGATAATCTCTCTGGCACGACACAGCCAGAAATATTTCCGTCTCCTATGATCGCATTAGGATAACTGACATCAGTGAGCGTGCGCAGATAGCAACGCAGATTGGAACAACACACGTGCTGAAGAAAGTGATGCATATATACATATATATAGCCATGATATAACCATTATAATAAGGTCGAAATGTCTAGACGTTAGAGATAATTTAAAATCAAATAATAATTTAAAAAAAAGGACGCTTTTGGCAAAGAAAAGTTCGAGCCATATATTTCGGCAAAGAACATGTGTAAGTAAAGTGCTCAATAAGACGAAATGGAGAATTACTTGTAAACAAACATGATAAAGATTGTAGCTGTCTAACCAACTGACGAGCGGGTAACAGAATTGCGAAACTCGTAATCGGGAAGATAAGTCTGAAAATTTTATTTTACTTCATTTA
>CAHIKZ030000781.1:437500-450000 GCA_903632075.3 Acanthosepion pharaonis | reverse complement strand
ATCCCTGGTAATGTTACATTTTCAAGCGAAATTTGATACCAAAATGTTCACTTGGATGTCCAAAATTCGCTTGAAAATCAAACAGCATTAGAGATTTTAATTTAATTCTGTAATTAAATTTGAAGCATTTAGCGACTGTTTTTGAAACATGTTAATTTCTGTGTAGCGAAGGAACCATACTTTTAAACTAGTAATTTTTTTCTCCATAAAACGTGTGAAAGCACATGCGATACCCTGCCTACATCAGCGGACCAACCAGAGAAGGTAACACGGTTTCAATGGCTAAATCGGCACTGCCACCCCAGGCGCAATCAGCAGCTATTGCCACTAGACAGGCCATTTATTTTTATGGAGACTTGTTAGTCCCTGTGATATATATATATATATATATATATATATATATATATATATATATATATATATATATATATATATTATTGAGGGGTCCTCCTTTTTACACAAATGGGCTCACCCAGTATATACATATACTACTGCTACGTGAAGACCCGAGAGAGCAAGACCGGAACAGAGGAGGGATGAAACGTTGCAGGTAACCGGAAGAGTGAGAATAAGGTAACAGACAGACAGAAAAAACGTAGCGAGCAATAGTCACAGTGAGTGAGAACGTAGACTCAGTAAGAAGTCATACAGCGATACGTCAATACCAAAGACTGTATATATATATTTTGCTACTAACCTGTATTCCTGGAACTACTAACCTGCATTACCAGTTTGTATTATTACGTTCATACATTTATGTTCCTATATTCATTCTTGGCGTTTGCTATTTATATATTATTTACATTTTATATATATATATATATATATATATATATATATATATATGCTTTTGATCGTTAAACAAAACAAAACGCGCTAGAAGCGCCCATTATCAATGACGAAGGAGCAAAGGTAAACAGATGTGTTTCGTGTTGGAAGTAGAAATTTGTGTTTCGATAATGGATTTAAATATCTTTGTTTATTTTGGATCTTGACCAGATCCCAATCAATTCATGTTGCACTCTTCAGGCACCAGCCAGTGAAGCCCACGTTCAAAAGGAAGGTAACGATTGCCCGACCAAAGAATCCACTACATCCGATGTCAATAAGACGCACATAGAATATACACCCATGTACCACGCAACCGGACTACAGTGATTCGTAACGTTATATATATATATATATATATATATATATATATATATATATATATGTTTGTATGTATGTATATTTAAAAAAGGAAGAACAGTAAGATATGTAATCCGCTTTTCTTTTTGATATTTTTATTTTTTGCAAAATAGTGCTCAATGTAAATTTAAAGAAAATTAATATTATAAATTGACTGATTTATAATATGTTTTTTCGCTACACAGTAACCACCCTGTTTTAAAAATGGAAGCTAAAAACTTTAAGTTTATACTTTTGCAATTAAATTAAAAACATTAGTTCCATTTCATACTCAAGCAAATTTTGGAGTAACTTATTTTTTAAATTTACTGACAAAATTTACCAGACAAGTGATGGTAGCGTGTTCATTTGTCTTATCTGAATGATTGGATTTCTCTGTATTCTTGGTAACCGTAAATTATCAATTTCCCTTGTAGTTATCACTCAGTAAATTTAAAAATTCACTTTAGGATGAAATGGAACTAATATTTTTAATTTAATTACAAAATTAAATTTAAAGTTTAGCTTCCATTTTGAAAAATATAGTTATTTTATGTGTATAAAACATAAAATCAGTTAATATATATATATATATATATTAACTATATATATATATATTAACTGATATATATATATATATATATATATATATTAACTGATTTAAAATATGTTTTTCGCTACACAGTAATAACTATGTTTCAAAAAATGGAAGTAAAATTTTAAATTTAATTTTGTAATTAAATTAAAACATTAGTTCCATTTCAACCTAATATCATATTATATATATATATATATATATATATATATATATATATATATATATATATATATATATATATAAATATGATATTTGGTGATGAATCAAAAATCTGACTTGGCGAAGGGGATGATGTAGAAAGATCTTTTTTCTTCTGAAACATCTAAAGATTACTACCTGACAAAAGAAGATTTTACAAGTCATTTATCATATACTGCTGCATGAGAAATATCAGTCACTACCTTGGCAATCAATGCACATATGCATAGTTAAATATTGGAGAACGTTCTCATTCCATCGTTAGAAATTTGGTTTCCTGATGAGCAGTACATTTTTTATGATGATACTGCACCCTGACAGAGAATTTTAGTAAACTACGAAGTGTTACTGAATAAGGAAGAACCAAAACGGAGGTTGGAAATGAAATGATAATCTTTATAACATCAATAAAATACTCGCCAGCGGCGTAAATAGGTAAACCACTGCTAGTGGTAGACTACTTAGAGATTATATTACTCCCACTTACAATCGTGTCCACCTTTTTTATGAGGATTGGGACATACCCATTAGTGTTCGAATGTACTGTATATAAAAAGAACAACAGTGATTTCTTTATTAAATTGCATGGTAATAGAAAAGGCTGGGTCTAAATCCAATTCAAAATGGATGGGAGAAATTTAAAAAAAAATCTTGGTCCATGACCAGATTCCATCCACGAAATATTATCCGCTATTTGAAAGACATTGATGGTGCATATTTCCTTACAATAGTGGAATCCCTAGTTAAATGAATTTAGATTTTCTTAAAAGCTCGACAAAGGGCAACTAATCATTAATACTATTTTTTTTTTCTTTCGATTCCAAAGAATCCCAATATTTTGGTAATTCCTTATTTTGAAGCTAAACTTCACGAAACCAGAATGTCATCCTATTAAACATCACTTTCGGTTTTTTTTTTGGGTTTTTTTTTTTTTTTTTGTTTTTTAAGGATTATTTACTGCAAATTAAAAAAAAAAAACTAAGGTTTTTATCCTATAACTGTGAAAATTGGGAAATTTTGTCTAGGGTTTATATAAATTTATTTGTTTGAATACCGGAAAGTACGCACACATTATGTAAAATGTACAACTTTGTATCCGAAAAATTATTTCAAAGTATTTCCTCTGGTGATGAAACCAGACGGAATGAAATTGGTTATAAAAAAAATTGAATAATTGCACGGAGACAACAAGAAAACAATTTAACAAAAGCAGAACATGATAATCTACGACAGAAAAACTCTCTGTTTATCTCTCCCTCTCCCACCTTCTCTCGCCCTCACCTTCTCTACTCCCACTCTATTTATCTATATATCTGTCTCACACACACACAAACACAGATACACGCACAGAGATATTTCACAGAAAACGATAAAGACAGATGTTTATGCGTTTTGGTCTCAAGTTCACTCGACAACTTATGGTTTTAATAAATGAAAACATATTTAACTAAAAAATATATGTGTAGTTAAACAATTTTATGCATATATATATATATATATATATATATTGTAGGAAACAGATTTTAATCTAACATGTTTCATTTTATTAAAGCTTCGTCAGAGAACAAGATAAGAATTACAAAAAATGATAAACACAAAGAGACGCAGATTAATAATATGTTTTGTTTAGTTATTTCTTATTGGTTAGATATGTGTCACGTGTAGTGAAGTAACAGATAATATTCAAATATGTGTGAGAAACGATCTGGCTTCTAAAGCGAGTAAAAGTTAGTGAGACGCAGCAGAGTGTTTTGAAAAAATTATCTTGGTTTTATAATTCATTCAAGCATATCTCGTGCGTATTTTTATATACTTTCACTGATTTTATATAATAAGAAGAGATAAGTTAGATTCATGAATGTTTGATCCGTAGAAAAATAGTGACGCAACGTAGTTTTTTAAAACTTGTATTAATAGATGTTAGTATTGTTATAAATATGATTTCATAATATTTTCTCTTTAAAGTGTTATGTTCCTTTTAATAAGGCTGGCATAGATGAAATCATATATATATATATATATATATATATATATATATAATGAATACACATATATGTGTGAAAAAAGAAGAAAGGGAAACTTATCTGATTCGACGCGTTTCGTCTTCAGCTGACCTTTTATAAAGTACATCTGGTTTGAACTCACAAACCATTGATCACAATGACTTGGTGAATACGTGTTATTACAACCACCGACGATCTCTAAACTGTTCCCGTACATCCATTTTAATTCAAAAGGCTCGGTTTAACGCAAAAGGAGATAGATTCAAGAATCACGTTCCTGAAAAATCGACAATGCTGAGATTCGAACAAGAGTCCCATAGTTTTGACTATGTTGAAATAATTACCCAACTACCAATCAAAACATCTTTATTACAGCGTTTCTAAATATTCTTGTTTTTAGCCTCCACTCCTGAAGTATATATTTAATTTTGCATTGTTTGAAGGAATAACAGCTTACAGCTGTTTGGTATAATTTTCAATAAATTTTAGGGAGTTCCTGATGAAAAACTGACCATATTTTCGTTTAAACTATTTACATTGTTCGGAATGTTGTCCTCGTCTTTATTGCCATATTCACAACGTTTCATATTACATCCCGTACAGTTGCGGCAAGAAAGGAGAAACAGGCCGCCCCCTTAAGATAAGACTGCAGGAACTCCGCAAAACTTTAAGACGAGGGGAAATAGAAACATCAAGCATGGCTGATCATGTATGGAAAGAAAAGGGAGATCAATGAATAAAGTTGAAATGAGAAAGAACATCACTGGAAAAAAAGAAAACTTAAGGAATCAGCGCATATGTTAGGCCACAACAATCCCTTCAGCCTGCTAAGCATAGGCATGAATACAATATTGGAAGCAGTAATAAAGAGAGTTAGAGAGAAACAACGATAACAATAAATTATAATATGAGTTCTTCTGAAAATGGTTGCTTAGTATTAGTTTTATAAGACAAAGAAATGTCACTCACTGATGTTCTCAAATACACATGGCCGTGTGGATAAAAATATTGGTAATAAGTAATGCAAAGAGCAAGAAGACCCAAGGAGTTATGAGTTCAGTTTCAGAGGGAACAAAACTTCGAGACTCGCGTTACTAAACAGAATTAACTAAATCGACGTATCCAAAAAAGGAATAAGAACAATCTACCCTCTTGGACTAAATATTGGGTTCAGTTCGAAATTCTAACGAATATCACCTGAAGACGAGCCGGAGTGTAGAATGGCGGCAATCTCGTTAATATGGCAATAAAGATGAGGACAACAGTCCGAACAATGTAAATAGTGTAAATCCGTAAAATACATCGTCTCAGACATATAAAGCGTTGAGGGTTTTTCCCTATTTACACAAAGGGACTCACCCAGGGTACACATATACTACTGCTAGTGAATACCCGGGAGCGAACGAGAAAGAGCGACGAACGAGCACGAACATAACGAGTAAGAGTCACAGTGAGCAAGCACGTAGACTCAGTAAGAAGACATACAGTGATAGTTCGATACCAAAGACTGTATATATATATATATATATATATATATATATATATTGCTACTAACCCGCATTCTTGGAACTACTAACCTGCATTACCCGTATGTATTATTACATTAATACATTTATTTCCCTATATCCCTTCTTGGCGTTTGTTATTTATTGGTACCGGATTTCGTCCCGGGATCCACAACAACTTGGCGACGAGGATGAGATCTCACACGGAAAAAAAAATTCTCTCTCGTCGACCACAACAACTTGGGCGACTAGGATTTGCACTTCTCGGAGACTCAAAAGAAAAAATTGCCCTTTGCTAGTGTCCACAACTTGGCGACGAGGACTTCGAACTCACACGGAAGAAGAAAAAAAATCTCTCTCGTCGACCACAATATAAAGTGATAATTTTTCTTTAATAAATCTTTCAAGACCTGAGGGTTAATGATTTTTAAATATTTTCTACACGAAAATGCCCTGGTGAGATTGAACATGATTGGCTGTAAATTTGGCAATACTAATCATCAGATTTTGGTTTGATATGATTGATTTGTTTCTTTCTGGCGTATCAACTTTTACTTTTTAAAAAGTAAAACATATTTTTAGATTATAAGATTTACTGATATATGTATTACTAATTAACTGTTAGCGGGAGAAGAAGAGGTGGATTGATAACTGGTGTGAGGGGAAATATGTTCCCACAAGTTTGAACTCGACCCTCGGACGAACTACATAAAAAATATTCCTATATCAAAAGGAATAGCGGAAAAGGCAGTAAGGCTTTGCTGAGACAAGTTAATCATTCATGGCTAAACAATCTATTCCCTAGTTTCTATTTTTACATTTTATTTCCCATTAATAAAACGTAATAAATTTGTTGTTAAACCAATTCGGTTTTCTACTGTTGTTTTTAATAACTTACAACAGTTTTGACCTCATCCTCGTCACCAAGCTGTTGAAACTTAGTTATCAAAAACAACAGTAGAAAACCGAAATTGATTTAACAAGTTCCCGGCATTATCATGTCCATCCAATCTTTTATGTCTGACCAGCTTTTGTTTTCTCCGTCCCGGCTTGCGTCCGTCTTCAACTGTGCCTTGTATGATGATCTTGCTGAGGCTGTTATGCCGTATGACGTTGTCAAACCATGATATCTTCCTATGCTTAATAATGGCGAGAAGAGATTCCTGTCGGGAATGACTTTTGAATTTTGTTCTGTACATAATCATTGGTTTTGTGCTCATAATAGGAGTGGCTGGGGAGCCTTGATCAAGCATTTGTTCTCGATAATGTGAGGGAGAATATTTCCCTACAAGTCTGAACTCGGCCGTTGGACGAAAGACATAAAAATACACCTACATCAAGAGAAGGAGCAGATGTACCTTTGTTGAAAATAGTCATTCAAAGCTAAAAAACTCTTCCCTTGTCAAATAGTAATCTGATAAAAAGTAAACTTTAGTGTATAGTTAAAATCTAGTTTTTTGCCCTAGAAAAACCATGCACAAGCAATAAGTAAAAATTTTCCTTATCCAAAATAGAAAGCAAATGGTAATAGCAGAAATGAAAATTGAATTGAATAATATAAATTTTGAAAATGATAATTAAAATAGGGAATAGCATTAAAAAACCCTCAAAAACAACAATATAAGCTTTTCTGGTGAATTTACTTTAAGATTTAGTTTATCCACAGCTCTCTTTCATTTATGCAAAAGATTATACATCTAAAGTATATACATATGTTTAAAAACTTCACCAAATATTGGGCCATTTTTCAGGAAAACATTCATAAACACCTCTAAATCATGTATAATCAAATTGCATGAAATAGTACATTTTCGGTGAAAGTTTTGAAAATATGACTGAATACTTAAAAGTTAAAAAAAAACATTACATTTATCACCAGAGAAGTAAAAAGCTACTAATAATTGATTCAAAGAATTTCTTACCATAGTAATGTTTTCTTTTAATTAATATTTTCCAAATGTATAATTTTTAAATATAATTTTTAAACAAAATTGTTTAAAAGGAATAGTGTATTCAAAATGAAAGCTTATAATTGGGAATTTTAGTTCAAAGATGCTTTTTATTTGAATGACTATGGAAACAAGTGTGCATTAAGAATGACATATCTAAACATAATGAAAGAAAGAAAAGAAATATATCTTTTGAGCACTTTCATTGAAATGATATGTAGTGTATGTCAAATATGAAGGCTGGCAGAGCATAATATCTATTCAAAGATATAATAAATGTAACTATAGACAGACACACCTAATTACAATTTGTTTTTATGACTGTAGCTAAATTCTAAAACATCACTGCATAAAATGAATATATAATTCAAAGTAAAGTCATGGATATATGTAATTATAATTCATATCTCATCAGTCTTTGAAACTGAGGCAATATAATACCTAAAGAAAACCCATTTTTCTATGATATCATTTTTAAATATTTCTTCATTTTCTCTAATAATAGAATTAATATTATTTGTAAAAATATTCACCTTTATTTTATTTGATAGACCTTAAAATTATTAAAACTATTTAAAAAGTTAATACTAACAAAACATTTTTAAAATGGCTTTCTATTGAAACATGCTCTGAAATAAGTTTTCTTGATTTGTAAATTTATTACATGTTAAAGTTATGAAATGAAAATTCCTAATAGTTTCTTAGGCCAAAACTTGTTTCAGATAAACATGAAATCTAAATATTGAAAACATAGATTACCAAAAGACTCAGATGTTGACAACAATTTTAAGACATTTTTTTATTTTATAATGTACAACTTAAAACAATATATCTGATGTGAATAATTATTGATGAAACTATTTAGTATATATTGTCTATAACAGATGAATATATCCTTGAATCAGTTGTGAACATTGTCTTTGTTTTTTTCAAACAATTGAAAGAAAAGGTATAAAGTTTAGTAAAAATATTAACCATGAAAATCTAATTTCAATAAACATTCTGTTTGAAATTTGATATTTAGCAATATATGCTGTATGGGTGAAATGTACTGAAAAACTATTCTATATTTTGAAAGTTCTCTTAAACTAGTGTATTTTTGTTGGTACATCAGTCAGAAAAAAGTTAATGATTTGTTTTACACATTTATCAAAGACTTAAGATTCACTATTTTAGTTCATTGATTTATATATATGTCAACGAGGCTGAGTTGGTTGAATTTAGATAAAAATATATATTAAGCCAGGTATTTGAGAATAAAATCTTTAGTAAGTCATAAATGGAGAAAGACCTAATGTCACGACGGAAGTGGCCGTTGAACCAACCGATGAATACGACTGCAACACTTTACCCTCAATGCTAGATGAAGTGCGAGATATTCTGCACTATCTGTGTAACAACAAGGCTCCTGGTCAGGATGGTATACCTGCAGAAGTATATAAAGCCATGCCAGATGTATTCGCCTTGTGGGTGCATTGTGTCTTCAATGCGGTCTGGCTCTCTGAGACCTACCCTGCCGATTGGAAAGGCCATCCTACTACCTTTTTTCAAAAATGATAGGAACTCTTGGAACTACAGAAATCAGCCTCATCGACGTGGTGGCCAAATATTTTTTCAGTGCTTCTCCCAAGTAATGAAGATTTTAAGGCATCTGTGATCATAAAACTTGCCTTCTCAAAGTGGCTTCTGCCTGGGCAGAGGCTGTATATCGATCAGATCTTCAGCCTGCAGAGGTTAATGTTTAACAAGGCCAGATTTCTTGACCACAACACTGGGCATACCAGCAACCAACAGTCCTCTGCTTTGTCGACTTTGCGGCTACATTATTTTACTCTGGCATATCATGGAAGCTGATGGCATGCCCACTAAACTCCTTCGTCTCATCAAGGGCTATTACCGGTTGACACGAGCCCGTGTTTATTCTTATGGTGAGGAGTATCGCACGTTTGAGGTGAAGACCAGTGTGCGGCAGGGGTGTGCCCTATATTCAGGTTCAACTATACAATCAACTCCATCCTCAATGGTGGCACTTTGGGACTTGGAGTTGGAATCAAGGTTCTGATCTGGCCTTTTGCCTATGACATTGTCTTGGTCAGATCAACTGTGGCGATGTGCAAGCTGCGCTTAAATGTTCAAAGTGCAGCATGGGATGTGGTTTTGACCTTCAATGCCTCGAAGACCAAGTTTGTCTTGCTATTTTGATCCAGTCAACTGGCAAAACTGACCATTCGTTTCCACGGCTATGATGGGGCGCATCTATCAGGCTATTGTTTGGTCTGGATCCTTCTCTGTCCTGGCTGCAAAATATTCTAATGAGCATTACCACTTAGAGCGGTTGACCTATCAAGGCTTGAAGTGTTCAACAATGATTGCCTTAACTGCATTCTCTGCTGCTGCTGAATCAACTACCAAGAATTTCCACAGTAATAATGTAGCCGCCTGAGTCTCCATCCTCTTCCACCCATCCTGCTCCAGTGTTGTCTCCGACGGTTATGAACAGTTAACACCCAGAGGAGAGCTTATCCAAATATAAAAACTCCGAGAAGATTTTCCTGGCTGGCGAAATGTGTCGGTGGGCAGCTGAGGACATGGTCTAGCACAATCAAATATGACCTGGCTGTTAGACCAAACCCGCAAACATATATATATATATATTCGCCATTTATATACCTGGCTCAGGATTGGTGATATAATGGTCCGTGTTAGATATAGGATAGATAGCCGGTTCAACCTGAATTGAAACCGACAGAAGTCAAATAAGATGAACTAATGTAATGTTATATTGCATGTACCAATATTTTTTGAATAAAAATTTTCTTTCAGATATATTAAAGGCATTAACATGACAGGACTAATCTGACACATGATTTGAAAAAGCAAAAAAAGTGGTAAAACCAACAATTAACTAGGTTCTTGGACATGGTCAGGTTAATATTAATAATAAGGAATATATCATCCATGGCCAAAAAAACAAAATAAAACAAAAAACAAAAAACAAACTTCTGATTAAAATAGGCATCATAAGAATAGCTGAATTAGTTCAGCAAGTCCAGGTCATCATCAGTAAGTTGAAGAGTATCATCTATATATATTAAATGGTAAATTCACCATCAGACATTGGGTATATAAAGACATCATGTTCAATTCCTAATTATAAAGGAACAGTATATATATATATAAGACCTGGGAGAACTATGAAGAATGCCAAATATGGGATCCTGGCATATTATATACCTTTATTATACCAAAACATGAACAGAAAAATATAAAAGTTGCACTGCACAGAGACCAGAGGAGAAGTTTTGACCTACAGTAATGATCCTGGGGTCATGAGCAAAAAAAAAAACATGTTTACATCAAAGTTTTTCTGTTTTGTAATTTAAACATGAATACAAATTAACTTTTTCTCCTGAATATATTTGTTTTCCTTTACATATATATTTTCTCAATTATATAACACCATATATATATATATATATATATATATATATATATATATATATATATATATATATATATATATATATATATATATATATCCTTATATGTGATGAGAATTTAAGTAATATATAAATTCAAATGTTCACAGCATTAATCCAAAAGAGGGCTTGATACTTTAGTAGAGCGATAATTATTTATTTATTATAATTTTATCATATAGACAAAACCATTTTACTCACTACAAAGATGCAACTTTGTTTTTTAGCATTTCAACTGCACTCTGACAGTGAGAAACCTCATATATGGTTATGAACAATCCTGCTTAGTGTTTGCAAGCCATATGTGAAATTTGCAGCCCTTTTTTTTCCATTTGTGTTTGAGGAGAAAAAATATAGATAAAAAAAAAATTCAAAAATGTGACGGATATAAACAATAGTGCTTATTGATAGCAGTTTGGTGAAGAATGGATTATCCGTTTAATGTTGACTCGTCTGTGGAAATTTTTTTGCCGATAAACACTAGTCAAAAGTTTAGGCACATCATCTCATAAGCGTCCTAAGAGCGAGAGGTAGGGGAGGAAAGATGGAGATAGGGGATAGTATTACGTTTGAGTAGGTAAAATTGTAGCGATAGTTCTAGTAGTAATTGGGAATGTTATTTTTGGTTTACTATAAAATTCTAGAGCTGAATTTCATGTATTTATGTTGGGGTTATCACTACTAATTATGTAATCAATGAATTTTGTTTTGTGGATTAAAATTTAGAAGTGGTGATTTTCTCTAAAAAAAATAAGGGATGTTAATATAACCTTTTATAATCAAATTTTGAAATATTCCTTGACTCTATAGCGTGTAGAATAAGTATGGGTGTAAAATGATTTATCTGAAAATATTACCTGTAATTTATATAAAAAAAAAAAAAAATTAAAAATCATAATTTAATTAAAAGGAGAGGTACATAAGAGGGTAGGGAATATATCGAAAGAGGTGATTTATAATTTTAAAACGTTTATAGTTATGGAATTAAGAATTAAACAAGATTGTAGTGTTAGATCCTTAGTATGTCTACAGAAAACAGTTGTTTCATATCTTTGATTTAATAATTGGGTTCAATGATACATATTTTCTTCTGTAAACATAAGAAGAATTCAGAGAATTGCAGGTTCTGGCTTGTCTTAGGATTTTCCATTTAACCTTAGGTGTTTTTCCTTCTTCCTTGAGTTTTCAAAAATATTTCGAAAGTGATGTCATATTTTGTTTGGCTGTATTTGTAAAGGAGTTCATGTGATTATAATACCTATCCTTAAAAGGTCTGCTAGTTGACCCCACATACAGCTTAATATCTCTGGGGTTCTCATTTGATGAGATATAGCACATATACACTATAGATTTTTTTCCTGGGGTGTATTAGAACTTGTATTTAGGTTGCGTTTATAATCTTATTATGAAGTTTCAGTATTCTATTGTTATGCAAATTAATAATTTTATCTAGATTTCTAGAACAGCTATAGCTAATTTTTAAGGTATTGCGGTTGAAGATCTGGCTTAATTTACTCTCCGTAGGGAAGTGCTTGTTAATTAGTTTTAAGAATGTGTGTCCTAATTTGGTACGGACTACTTTGTTGAAGGGGTTTATACCA